>JAAAKG020081469.1:0-16776 GCA_010014905.2 Druon quercuslanigerum | reverse complement strand
TACGCGCGAGCATTTTGTTTAATGCGTGCGCATGCATATGTCGACAGTGGGAGCAAAGCAAGTAGGGGAAGTCGCGAATAATAACCACAAAATATAAAGTCATGTTTCATTGTATTTTTTCTGTAAAATAAACCTGACAAAATTAAAATCACGTGAAAAATGACTTTATAATTAGTGGTTTTCCTTTTTTTAATTTTTTTGGGGTTTCTCAACCCTTACGTAGGGGCAGTTTTTTGAAATTTTCTAAAAACGAAAAACGATGCAAACTTTGCTTTTCAATGATAAGAGTAATTTGATACCTGTAACATATTTTGATATTTTTTCCCTAGGTCGCTAGCGAGGTCCAAAAATATTCTCTGGTAAAAAAACGTGATAATGGTTATGACAGAGTTAAAAAAGATGATACAAACTTTTAACATTTGGTGATAAATTAAACAGAAGCAGGCCGTTGTAATAAAATGTTGTGAAATACTTTGTAATATTTACTATTGTGTGGATTAAAAAAAAGATTTCACGCGCTGTAGAACAATATGGTTTTTTATTTTATAGCAAGAAATCAAACCGTCAAAAAATGGACTTAATTCTATACAGAGAATAACTGAAACCTGGTTTTTTCACGGACTCACCCGCACTTGATTGTACATTGTCTGGAGCAGCCGATAAAATACTGAATACAACGAGATGAAACAATGTTGAAAATACAGGGTGGAAAATGCTATTACTACCTAACCTTGGTCCCCACCTTTGGTCCCCACCGAGAGGAATAAACATAAAAATGTACTCAAAACTCATACATCAAATAAAATATTCTTTAATATTTCAATTCGCTTCCTCCAAGGGTTACCGTAAGATGGATATCAAACTTTTACCTTTTATCTCTGCTCTTCTTTCAGTCTGATAAAGTAGAACTTTAGGCAGTTGTAAGAGCGTCTTATAAGATCTTATGTTTAGATTAAATTTTTAGGTCAAGTTCAATTTGAACTAAGTTACGAAAAACAGTAATTTGCAAATACTTTTTATTATAATTCCAAGCAGTGATATTATGATAGTAAAAAGTAATGCGCTATTATTTTTCTAAAATATTACAATAATAGTTAAAATATCAAGTTTTTAAAACAGTGATTACAATTTTAATGTTGCATGGCATTCAGATTAAAGAACTATTTTAATAAAAACTCAAAGCGCTATTTAAAACGAAATTAAAATATTTAATGCGAAGGATTTAAGTTTAGAAAGCTTTGCGCTGCAAAAAATAAGCATATATGAATCTCAGAATCTTCAAATTGACAAAATTAAAATTTTAAGTACTTTTAAGCTTGGGCATGAGAATTCGGAAACTTGTGAGTATGCTGGCTAAAGAGTCTAAAGTATTTAATAATTTAATATAGACAGTATTAAAACTTTTATTTCATTTCTATAAACTGAAAACTGGCAGTTTTAATTATATATGAAAGTACAATAATACGTCAAAACTGCTTTAAAATTAAGAGAATATCAATTTCGATTATATCAGAATTGGTTAAACTGAAATTGAAATATTAGGAAATATTATTGTATGTGTAGAATAGAATTGTCGAGTGTTTCTAACTTATATGTACAAAAATGTTTGATGTATTCATATTTTATGAAATTTGGAACTTATTGATGGTTCAAATGTGATAAAAGGTATTAAATAGAAACTTAATGTTTGAAATATTGAACTTTCAAATAACTATATAATTCTTATCATAAAGCCAGTGTGTTATACCCAGGCGAAATTATTATGTATATTTTATACATAGAGTGAAGTATTATATAAAATATTCATTTGTTTCATAAATTTGTTGTATAAAACAAATGAATATAATATATCATCTTTCCGCTTTGGATATATTTTATAATACTGGCAGTAAATACACATGCGTCAAGCACTTTTTGACATCCATGCATTTTGATTTCCTAACATTAAAAATGATAATTAAAAACAAAATATTGAACAATTTCGAACTGAAAACGCTTCTAAGGAAACAACATTTTATGTTAGATAAAATTTAAAAACGTACAATATTTTGAATGTTATAAAAAATTGAACTTGTATCAGAGAGGAATTGAAAGCATTTTAAATTGAAAAAATATATTTAGAATCAAAGAATTTTGAAATTGAATAATTTCAGAATTTAATTGATGTTAACAATTTTTAATTTTTTTAAATATTTTACGGAGGCATGGAATTCAAAATGGTTTCGTCATAAAACCTTTAAACTAATAACGGAACACCTGTCAAGTCTTGCAAGTTAATATTCTAATATTTTAAACAATCCGCAAAACCAGAAAATTTTCTAATTTGAAAACTAAAACAAAAAATTTAACATATTTGAATATAAAATTTATTGTCAAGTTTAAAACTGAATAAAACTGAAAAAAATATTTACAATATTTAAATCTGAAATTACTAAATGTAGAACAGACTCTTAAGGCTTTCAATATTCAATTTTGCAATTTTGAAAAATTTAATAGTGAAATTATCCGGATCTTTTTTAAACATTTGAATTTGAAACTATTATTGATCAATATAAATTATTGTATAATATTAGTAGTCGAATTCTCAATGGGATTCTAAAATATTTCAGGGTGGCCTCTGAAGCCAAAAACAAATAATGCTCATGTTCTATAGAAAAAGCATAAAGAACCTCAAGAAGGTTTTCTAATTGATACTACAACAGTTATGGATCCTTAAAGAAGATAACATTCACTCAAAACCTAGTAAATGCTTATTTTTACCAATGATTAATAAAATATTTATTTTTTATCCTAAAGCTATTGAAAAAATCACGAAAACTTTGCTTTCAGTACAAAAGGAACCATTAAATAAAAAAAGCCGAATTAATTTTTTACCTTCGGTTTTGAGTGTACATTTTTGATCTTCTTGCTTTTGAAGCAAACAAACTTTAATTTCAAGGAATCAAAAATTACACTGTTTTACAACTGTGTGCTCAAAATTATAATTTTAAATTTAAATTATAGACATTTCAAAGATGATAAAAATGAATAATGTATATCATATCACGTTGCATCAAGTGACATTCAAAGTGATTGAATACTTTTTCTCACGAACAAATTTGATTTCCGTCCAAGAATAATCACCGTCATTTACACAGTTCAAAATTGTAGAATTTTAAATATTGTGAGAACCTTTAAAGTTTGATTATTTCAAAAACGTTTGAAATTAGATTATTTAAAAATTGAAACTTTCTAAATCCATAATTCATAATAGGATCTTGAAACTAAGACGTAAGAAATTAATAATTTCAAAATTTCAAAATTGTCGCATGAACATTATAAAAAAAGTCTCTAGACAAAAAATACATGACAATCGAGCCGAAACATAGTAGTTTCAATGTAGAAAGGATAAACACAAGTTAGAACTCTAGAATTCTACTTAACATCGTGATGAAAAGATATATCTAAATTCGAATCAGAAGTGGGTTCTTCAACCTCTTGATTTTCAAGAACCATGTTTGTGCCATGTGTGCACCTACGCGACATTAATGTGCATTCGTCTTCAACGTATTCAGCCTTTGTTCACGTACTACCGGTGTTGGTTTTCCATCTAGCAAGCGAAACTTTAAGTGAAAAATGAATTTAGAAGACCAAGAAAATGTGCTGGGGCCTTTCAGAGAAATACAATTTTTTTTAATTAAAAAATTTTAAAAAACAGTTGAAAAAAAATTTCTGAAAAAAATATTTGTTTTAATTGTTTAAAATCATATCTCGAGATTATTTCCTTAAAAAACTGAATAAAGTCGCATACAATCCCCCATTCCATACTTACACTCTTCTGCACGTGGCTACAAAATCCTAAAAAAATATAATGGACTCATGCGTGTTTTTTTCGATAATACAATAGCAAGCTAGGATATAGCGTCACTATTTTAAGAAATACTATTCTGAATATAATACTGTAAAGTGAATAGGTATATTGTAATATAATAATCAGTGAATAAATAATTGTACTTATACAAACATAATGTTTCTATAATTCCTAGAAGCAACTGTGCAGTTTACGTAACATTATAGCAAAGCCATTCTTTCTATGTTCATTCTACTAATTTCTAATTTTTCCTATAGAAAATAGAAAAAAACGACATAATTGTAAGAGCAATAATATATATTATTTATGAAACTTAGGAATTTGACCATTCTTATGAATCTCAGCGTATGTCATTCGGTCATTCGGTCATTCGGTCATTCGGCAATGAATTTTTTCTATTAAATGGGTATTTTCGTAAAGCACTACATTCATGTCTTCTTGGTCTCTCTCATTACACCTTCACATTAAAAATGTTAATTCTTCGAACCAATTTTGCAACTTAATTTTATTTAAACTGCTGGGTATTGTAACTATTATTTTATGATTAATTTTTGCCTATCGCTTTTTCCTAACTTGAATTTGCCATTAAAAATATAAGTCTTTTCAACTCTAAATCGGAATTATTAAGTTTAAAATATATTTATAATTATTAATATAATGATCTAAAACAACATTTTGGAGCAAGACTCCAAGTTGTATCTCCTTTTTCTTCAATCGTTGATATAAGTTTAAAATTTACTAAGGTTTCCTTTGTCCGGTCTTACGCTCCAATGAAAACAAACAAAAAACGATCCTAGTTGTTAAAAAACATCGTTTTTATTATCAACGCTTCGGCTCTCAATTCGGACCTTGATCAGGAAAATTTTCCTCTTTAAAACGTATGGTAATTATTTTATAATAAATTAAAACTAAAATGCAGATTACCCACTGAGTATCATTAACATACTCAGCCGGAACGTAAGATCGAAGAAAGAAAAACTTATTAAATTTTGAAATTTATAATTGACATGGAAAAAATATTTTTCATATCGCTGTGGCAATTAATATAACTTTCTTAACTATATCCTAAATTTCCGTCAAACTCTTGTTAAAGTAAATATTATAATTCCAAATTTTACTATTAATAGTTTCTCCGTGTGGACATACACACACAAACACGCTAAATGATGAACTATTGATGCAACATAAATTAATGCGATAATAGTTTTAAACTAAAAATATATAAAATTTTTAAAGCATCCCATACATGATTCTCGACCTTGGCGATGGATAGAATATTGAACTTATCTATTATGAAAGTGTTCCATAAACGTTCACGTCATCCGGCTTGAGTAGTGTAAAGATGTTATTGTCAGACAGGGGTGTCAACTACTGCATTGTCGGACGCGAGGGGGAAACGGGCTTTTCCTATAGCAGAAAAATACCACAAGCTTTTGTTGACCTCGTCAGTCTCTAAAACGTTCGAGTTATCTTTCCTTAATCGACGACTGTTTGAATGTCGAGTATTTCAATGAACTGTTGAGCCCTCACTCCTCGACGTTCACGATACTTTGCGCAAACCACTTCCATAAAAAAGGATACTGAATAAATGCGCGCTCAAGGGAACATAAAACGCTATTTTACACACAGAGGAATAAAAACTCAATTCTCTAGCTTGCGAAATGGTTTGAAAGCGAATAAAAAATCTCATTGAGTTATTCGAATTATGCTCTAAAGCAAAACGAGTTCAATTATTAATTCAAATGCTAGCATCATACCTCACTTGGAAGTCAATTTGCTTAACTTTTTATTATTCTGATAATAGTAAATCATATACCTATAATTGAATTATTATTTTATTGTATAGAGTTTAATTCTAAGTCAATGATGGAAATAATTTCAAATTGGGTAGGATGTGCATCCTCATGGCAAAGAATTGTTTTTAGACTGAATATGATGTTTTCAAAGAATTTTAGATTTCAAGCATTTCACCGATTTCCGGATGAAATTTTGTTGAAGTTGCACTACCCCTGAAAATGGTCGTTAGGATTGGCGTGAATATAATTAAAAATCACATTTAAATTTGAATCGTGATTACGCGTTCAAAAAAGAATCAAGAAAAGTTTTTAAGAGACCATTAAAAAGCTTATAAAATACCGTGTCGAATACTTTCTACTTAAGATATTGCTATCCCTTTCAAGATGATATAATAGGTAAGAATTTTAGACACCCGTGCAAGAATTTCTCAATTTTTTTAAATCGAATTCAACCCGTGGCATGATCAACAAACGTTGTACAACAAATCTAAAATTTATACCAGACAGTGTTTGAAGCCTTCTATTTAATTAAAGCCAATAAAATTAGCATAATCTTCACAATCAACGCTGCCGACGCGAGAGCGGGGAATGCTAAGAATTATTCGTATTTTATACCTGCACTTCAACTCGTCCTATGTTTTAGTAAGTTGCGGCAATAATCTGAAATTTACAGGCAGTAATTTACAAATTCTTATCTTCAATTAGAACCAAACAAAACTTGAAAAATCTTTACG
Organism: Druon quercuslanigerum; assembly: GCA_010014905.2. NCBI lineage: Eukaryota > Metazoa > Arthropoda > Insecta > Hymenoptera > Cynipidae > Druon > Druon quercuslanigerum. Next base: position 10,396 of record JAAAKG020081469.1, on the reverse strand, counting down.
GCTTCCCGTGTTCTAAATAAAAATTTCCTAGCATGTCTAAGTCAAGTTTGGTTGGTTTTTATTAAAGATAAGTCTTTAAAGACTGTTACCACAACTCTTCTAAGCCATGCCACGAGTTGAATTCAAGGTAAAGAATTCGAGAAATTCTTTCATTTTTGTTAACTTCTCATGTGGTATATTCTTTCCTAAAAGTAAAAATATCTCTAGTAGGAATTATTCGACGCGGATTTTTGTTATCTTTTCAACGGTTTCGTAAAGAAGTTTCCTTATATCATTTCTACTGTATGAAAATTAAAAGAAAAAAAATCAAACACGTCAAAATTTTGGGTTTTTTTCTGGCCTCTTGAACGCACCAACAACCAATTTCCAAAAACAACCCCTACTAAAGATAAAACTACACCCTATGCAAAAACTCAAATTCGGAAAAAACTAAGAACGCCAGAATTTTGGTCTCATGTTCGGCTCCCGAATGCACGAAAAAAACCAAACAATACCCCCATTTAAAAAAACACCCCCTTGCGCAAAATAAGTTTTGCAAAACACAAAATTCACAAAATTTGGGCCGATTTTGGGCTCTCGAATGCATCACGCAAAAATTCATGTACCTATGTACAAAAACACCAATCCATTAGTAACAAACTTAAACCTCGATTTTGGCATTTTTTAAGAGCCCAAAAACCGGAGACTTCATTTGCACTGTAATATTTTAAAAAAATCTAAAAATCTAGTAACATTGTAACATTCCAAAAATGATTTTTCTTTGACAAAATCGTGTTTGATTGTTATCAAGGGACTGTTTTTTAACGTTAAGTGTTGGAGTGAGTATTTTCAAAGAGCCCAAAAATGAGAGACTTTATTGACACTGCAATATTCAAAAAACGATTATTTTTTGACAAACTCATATATATAGGTTGTAGAGAGGGGTTGATTTTAGACGTTAAGGGTGGGAGCCCATAAATCTGAGTGGGTATTTTCGAGGAGCCCAAAGATCAGAGACTCCACTGACACTGGAAAATTCTGAAAAATATTATTTTTTTAGCGAAGTCATATATGCGTGATGGATAGGGGCTGATTTTAGACGTTAAGGATTGGAGCGTAAAAATCGGAGTTGGTATTTTTGAGGAGCTTAAAGATCAGAGACTCCAATGACACTGGAAAATTATCAAAAAGGTTATTTTTTGATGAAGTGATGAAGGGAGTCCGAAAGTCAGAGTCTTTTCGGGCTCCAACCCTTAACGTTAAAACAACCCCATGTCAACAGGCAATTATGACCTTGTCAAAAAATAATGATTGTTGAATTTTAGACTGTTAATAGAGACTCTGCTTTTTGGGCTCTTTAAAAATACCAGCACAGATTTTTAGGCTGCAACCCTTAACTTTAAAAACAGCCCCTTGTTAACAGGAAAATATGTCTTTCTAAAAATTAATGTTTTTCGGAATTTTACAGCGTCACTAGAGTCTCTAAATTTTTGGGCTCTTTAAAAATACCAGTACTGACTCTTGGGCTCCATCCCTTAACGTCTAAAATCCACCCCTCTCTACCACGTATATATGTCTTTGTCAAAAAATAATCTTGTCAAGAATTTTCCAAGTTCAATGGAAACTCTGATTTTTGGGCTCCTCAAAAATACCCATTTCGATGTTAGGGTTCCAACCCTTATGGCTACTTACCACGATGAGACTCAACGAGCTTTACACTTTTCTTAAATATTATGCTGATATAAGATCCACGTATTTTTCGACAAAAACGAGAGAGCCCTATCAAAAAATTTCAAATTAGTATTATAAAAAATTTCCGTGGCTACGTGTACAGAATTTTGGTAAGAATAACCCGATTTTTTTCAGTACGCTTAGATACTATCATAAAAAAAGTTTAAAAAAAGTTTTTAATAACAAAAAATTAATTTCTGATTAGCTGTTAATCATGAAACATGGAGTAAAAAACGTTTCTGCAAAAAGTGTTATGACATTGTAACTATTGGATCTTGAAAGGGTTCTTTATCCTTTTAGCATAAATGGTTATAACAGATAATATTTTAAAAAAATTTGCAGAATTTTCTAGTCTTTGAAAAAAGTATATTTCGCAAGGAAACTATTCTGAAAAGAGACAGAGCATGTCTGATTTTAAATGATTTTGCCCTACTTATAAGTTCTTTTAAAGAGTTCTACATATTACTTTGTGCAACATTACCAGTTCTGATGTTTGAGGTTAAATTGACGCTACCATAATTGCACGGTACGATTATGAGCCCGTAATACTCTCTAGAAGTATTAGGAATTCATTATTGTACTGCACGCATGCGCATTCGCTCCTGCTTTTCCTGTTGTGTAGACGGCTAGTTTCAGAATCAAAAAGACGCTGATAAAACGCGTATATTTAACCTCCATTACATAAATTTACTGATTTTAATAAAAATTAAATTTTTTTGCTTCTTTAATGAAGGTGGATAAGTTAAATTTGCGACAAGCGAATACATTAATTCTGTCAAATGTAAAAAATTTTTAGTCACGAATTTTTCTGTGAAGAAATGCGAAAGTTTTCCTTCTTGTCAAACAAAAGGTCTGTACTTTTGCCCGCACTGCCCTTTTACATTTCAATATGGGTAGGGGCGCAAGTACTGGTAAACAAATTAAAACTTTTATTTTACTTCCTCATCCATGTCGCTCCAGATAGAATTGAGCTCTGGAATATCAACAACCACTTTTAACCAAATGAAGATAGAAGGAGGAACATAGAATTACCTGGGCAAATTCGATTTGTGCTACAACGATTTTTTTATTTAATAATTATTTTATGGAAAACTTGGGAAGCTAATTTAATTTTTATTAAAACTTCAATAATTAACTCCTAATAAGAAGGCATTAGTTTTATATAAAAGTTCACTTTATCGATTTTCATAAAATCTCCACGTTTTGTCTGTAGTTTGTAGTATAATATAGTAGTATATTATGTAGTCTGTAGTCTGTATACTGTAGGTAGTAAAATTTGAAAATTCTATGTACGGCTATTTATAGCACTTGCAAACTCGAAAAATTTATCCTTATGACTGTTTTCGATAAAATGAAAATGATCAGAGTTATAGCATTTTCAAAATCCAAAAAAACGAACGAAAATGAAAATTTTAAGCCAAACAACGCATGATATAAAAAAAGTCAACAAAAGAAAAACGTTTATTTTTTAAAGCCCGACAAGATTATCATAACCAAATTTTAAATTTTGTCAAAAAATTGAAAATTCAAATTTTGACCATACAAAAAATAACGAAAACTCAAAAATTCCATTTTACGGCCAATCTATGCAAGATACGAAAAAAATGAATAAACTAAAATTGCGCGCCCTGAAAACATCTACAATTTTTTAATTAATAACTTTTCGATTGGATGCATAATTTTTGTTTTTAGTTGTAAAAAAAAATAAAAAATTAAAAATTAAAGTGTTGGACAAACGGCACAAGCTATGAAAAAAATAAATGGACAAACGTTGCTCTGGCAAAAAATACCCAAAACTCAGTCAAATTTGTCATGAATAATTTTTGATAGGACACGCAATTTTTGTTTTAATCGTAAAAAAACACAAAGTACGAACTAAAATTAACAAACTAAAGTTGTCCACGCCAAAAAGGTCTATAAATTTGTTATTAAATGTTTTTTTATATAGGACGATTAGATTTTCTGTAAATCGTAAAAAATAAGATTAAAATTTTTTAAAAAATTAGTGGAAAACGACACAAGAGACGAAAAAATTAAAAGACAAAAGTTGTTTAACTCAAAAATATATATAAGTTTGTTATAAACTACACACACACATAACGAAACGACACAAGTTGCAGTAGAATGTTTTTTTAAAGAAAAAAAAGACAGTAAAAATACTTTTGTTTCAATACCAATGCATATCATAAATAGTAATAATATAAATTTATTGAAATTCTATACATTTTTCAGGATGGCTAAGAATAAAATTTATTGCAAAAATAGACAAAAATATTAAATTAACCATTAAAAAGGCGATTTGTACTGATAGAGTTGAACACAATGTAGAAAAGTTCGCATTGTCGACGAAATCGAGTGCGAAGCACGAGATACGTAATGAGAATGTGTTCGTTAAAGCCGAAGGAGCTTTAACAAAAGTGAATTCACAATAACCAAATGACAGCTGTCGATGCTTGGAATTTGGAAAATTTATATTCTGAAGATGTGCAAAATTTATGATTTAAAGAAAAAAGTTGTTTGCGTAAGCAAATTAAATTGCTGAACTACTAAGATCACTGTAAAAAAATATTTGTGTAAAATTACAAAATTTCAAAAATTACATATTGTATCATTGTAAATATCAAAAACTTCACTATGTGATTTTACAAAAGTGCGTGAAATTACATCCTCTAGCGATGTAAATAAAAGGACTCTCGAAGAGCAGTGTGAAATTGCACACTCGATAAACACAAAATTACATATTATCTCGTACAAACTTTACATTCAGAAAGGAAAATTCAGTCGCAGCGTGAAAAAATACCATGTGTCGGTAAAACCACTTTCCTGAGATTGAAAATTATATCGAGATTTTTAATTTAACCAAAGATCTTTGATTTTACCCTGACGGAAACTGTGAGATTTTTTGTTTAGATTTATTTGAAAATTTAGAATGATTAATCGAATAAGTAATAAAAACATTTAAAAAAAAACATATATAATATGTGAAGCATTTAGATTCTTAATGCGAGAAAATTGACAAATACGTTCAAATTTGAGCTTCGAGTGTTCGAACCCTGTCGCCCTGATAAATTTTATTTTATTTTTTCATGTGAGTGTATGTTAATAGTAAAGCAAATTCGAAATTGTTTGTATATTTGTAAACAGCAAATAGCGTTCACGGTTCGCTAAGCTACACTCCGTATTAAATCTAAACTGAGTTCTAAACAGAATGATTCAAGATACCCTAACGTTTTCATTCAGTCGAGAAATATTACTAATGTAATAAATGTCAGCTTCTGATTGCACCGAACAAATATTGATATTTATACCGAAGTTTCAGAGCCCGTAGCCACGGCGATAATGAATAGGAAATTTTCCAGAATACAATATAAAATTATAAGAAAAAAAAAATCAAATTATGGATGATCAGCTAACTTAAAGAAAGTAGTAATAGTTGGACACAAATTTTACGATAATTCTAAATATCAGGATGTGGCAAATTGAAATAACTATTGGAATTAAGACTTACAGTTTTGTAGAACATACAAGCTTGTCTGTCTTCATCCTCTCCCGTTGGACAGTCTATAAAACCATCGCAAAGAACGTGGTCATCGATGCATCGATATCTACCCATTCGATCTGGCGTTGGACACGCAAATCTTTCCATTCCATCGTCCGACGATGGACATTCTGAAAAATGAAGAAAAAAACGACATATTAGTCCTAAGGTCTTTGATGTTATTTCTTTTTTTAGTATTTCTGACAGTTTAAATAGATTTCTATTCGTCCTAAAGCAGAAAACTGTTCTCTATGTAAATTTCTAACCAAGTTTACCAAAAAATATTTCGAATACAGACTTTAAAAATAAAAAGATTTAAAATGTTTAATTGCACGTTCAGAAGATTACGATTTGATAAGCATTCAATAAAATGCAAATATTTTCGATAGTAAAATATTTTCAAGGCACGCTTAATCGCTATGAAAAATCGAAACGGCAGCGGCGAGATTCGAACTTAACTTATCTAAAGCACTAACGCATTCCCTAACAACTAAACCCCATGGCTAACTTAAATCACTAAACATTTGGCAAAAATCTCGGCAAACCGTCGTCGCTTGAAAACTCAGAGCAGTATGACAAATATCTGGGCGCTTTTTTACGAGTGATTTGTTGCTTAGACTTTTTGTTAATAGATAGATTAAACATTTTATCTCGTTCAATGATTCAATTAATTTCTTATAAAACAGATTTTTTTAAAAAGAACTGATAATATTCTTTTTATGAATAACATTCACTTATGTGATATATCAGTAACACAGTATAATAAAATTGAGTATATTTAGATATAATATTATATAAATTCTACTCCTTGAATGAAACCTTATTACCTTAGAGCATCAATTTTGAGAGAAATAATTCCTAATATTTTAAATCCCATATTATGGACATAGTATGTATTGAAAATAGAAAGGGTTGACTTCTATTTAAAATGTTGTGAAACATAACCTTTCGGCTCGATCGGACAATGGCGAAAACAATTGAGGAGCATTCTCAAACGAAACTATATGAAAAATCAAGAATAATGATTTCATAGTTTGCTATGCCTCTCAGATTTCTGCCAACTTTATATTGACAATATCAATTTCTAAAATACGTTTTCAAGATTATGATATTCACTATTTTTCTTATTAAAATTATTCTTCGAAAACTCAATAAAGAATATCATTTTTCCATAGTGCTAATTCTTGAAATGGAGATTCGTAATATTTGGTATTTAGAATACTACTTTTTCGTCTTCGTGTTGCTACTCTTTTACTATTTCGTATTCATAATTTTTTTATAAAATTGAAGAACTTTGTCTTGAATGAAATAATAGACTGAAAATATTTAAAAATGTGCATTGATTGATAATCTTATATAGAATACCGACGTGAATTATTTACAGGCATGTGAATGTTTTTCTTATGATTGTCCAAATGTGAATAAAACTCTAAGTCTGATGAGCTTAAGTTTAAGGAACAATGTCAATTTAAAACAAATATATTGCAAAAAGATGTCAAAATTCGTATTTAAAAAGTGGAACAACTCTGGAAAGTCCCAAAATGTGAAGCGATGATTGTAATCGCCATATAATTAATTTTCTTTTGATAATATTTTTATAAATATTGATGAAATTGATTTAAATATGTTAAATAATGATTTTTAAAAATTTAATTATTCACACATATTTATTTTTTTTTACTTTTTCGCACTAATTTTGACCCTACTGCAGAATATAGTGACAGAGTTTTAAAAATATCGTGACAGTTTAGTAAATTACTGTGAAGACTTACCTTTAAAATTCAACCGAAGAACTATCACGGATGTTTATTATTTTCAATGTTATTCTAATTTATCGAAAACATTCAAAGTTGTATTATTTTAGCAATATTAAACCCACAATTTCTTAACTTTCGTGCTATCATAAAGAAAAAAATTCAAACTAATACTATAAAAATTAAGGGTGATTAGTATCAAATGAATGAACGGGATTGTCGATGATTTGCACTGGTAGTGTATAAGAATTTTTCAAAAAATTATGCTACAAACAATGTAACTTTCATCGTGGAATTTTTCATTTAACTAACCGGTCAAATATAGTGCTATGGTTCGTATTACTGAATCTTGCGTAACGTAAAAAGGGCGTAGCCAGGAAAAGGGGTTAGTCTTACAGAAAATTTCGTAACGGTTGACAGCTTTTATTTTCCAATAGAAATTCTTCTAAATTTGAAGAATACTTTCGAGTTATGTAAAATTAAAAACTTTCATAACCCTACACTAAAATTAAAACTAAAATTTCAAAATTATGTATTATCCAGAGGGCAATATTCGAAGAGTTGATATGTACATTATTCTACATTTTGCTAAGCATTCAGAACTGTGGTTCTAAAATTTAAATACTCAATTTTAATGAACGACATATTTCGATTAATATTCATTATGGCTTTAAATTTTGTATATTAAAAATTTACAAGATGCAAGATACAATGTTTTTCAATTGATACGTTTTTAGGCCGAAAACAAATGTAATTCAAAGACCACTGATATCACTAAAAGTGTTGAAATTTAAACAATAATGAAAATGTCTAAAATATCTCAAAATAAAACGTTTAATAGAAACAATTCTATAATTGTTTAATGTATGCGTATTGAAAAAATTGTAACGTTTGCAATTACATGAGAAATTGGTTTTCAAACCATTGTTACAAGAATCTTAAATAACAGATGGATAAGACGATGACTATTTATAGTGAAACAAATTTTTTCATTGGGTGTTGCTTCTAATCAATTTTGGTTTTATCTATAACTAAATCGTTTTTTCAGTCATAATAATATTAATTTTAGGATAATTATAATTAATAAGAGCATCAGAAAGACGTTATTCCGAAAGTGTTAACAGAAGATGAACCTTGCACTTTATTAAACATAATGTCAGGAGGCAAGAGTATAATAATGATATATCCTTAAATTAATAACATCAAGCTAACTATAAAGCAACAGAGATGAGCTCTGCTAATTAAATCCGCCGTCGAGCGTATTATCTGCCACTCACCTTAAAAGCATAAGTGACAGTGGACACGAACAGGAGAATAGCTCGAAAGAAGAAGAGAATGAAAAAAATACATTTTTGTCTGCATAGTAGACGTAAAAGGGCAAGAGATATATTCTCCACTAAGAAAATATCTCCTTTGATATGCCTGAAGAAAATCACACTCAGAGAAAATCTTGACAGGTTTGCTTCTGTCTGTTCCGATTTTTACCTCATTTTCATTTTGTGCTACTTTCAGGTACAGTTGCGGCACAAAATCCATAGATATAAAATAAAAAAGAAATTTTATTTGAACTTCAGGAATTCCATACAAATAATAAATTTACTTCAGCTAATGTTTAAATGTATGCTGAGGGATGATTTATACTTTAAATGGTATTTCTAATATATTTTTTTATTTTCAGAATCCTCCAGCAATTAAGGTTTTCGAATTTCATGCATGGGCCATTCTTCGAACTTGTGGGCTACTTTCTTCATTTACGCATAGTTTTTCTATGATTTTGAAATTCAAGTTTTAATTACATTTTACAGTCTCATTTTTTATTATAGAAAATATTAGATTCTTGTGAACTTAGACCTATTAAGTTTTCGCCAGCAAAAATGGTTCTGACGATAATATCTGACTGTCGATTTGTCTGGTACGATAAGTCTCAAAATAATTTTTTATCAGAATTTCCTTCGGTACACTTTTTTGGGGTCCAAAGAGACAGGTTAAAAAAATTATATTTGTTTTCAAATGTATATAGCCATGCTATTTGAAATTCTTTGATGCAAAATACTTTTGAGAATAATGGGATCATTTGATTTCACCTGTTATTAACGAAATTAACATGGGAAATTCTATAGGTGCAAGCGCTTTTACGAAGAAATTTGTTGCGGCTTTCGAATGTGAAGCAATCACAATACAATGTTTTCATCTCCTAGGTTTTTTACGAATTTTAAAAAATTGAACTTAAGATGGCATCGATTTTTCAGGTATCGAATAAAATAATTTTAACTTCTAAGTTTTCAAATTGAAGTTTTAAAATTGCAAGTTTTACATATGAAGGTTAAATATCAAATTTAAAGGACTGACAAGATAAAAGATGCTTTTTACTTAAATTGATGGGATAAAAATTAAAGTACTGCCCCGTTCGAGACCTCGAAAATTTTTCCTATTTAAAAATTTGTATTTATGAAGTGATAAAATTTTTAAATTAAAAGAATTTAAATTATTTGAAAGCTTACAATTTCGAACCATTCAATTGCAGAAGATTTTAATTGGCAGAACGAAATAAGGAACTTCAATTCAAATACAAGTACGATATTTCAATACGTGTAAACTATAAAAAATTAATTAAATATTTAATTTAGGAAAGGCCTATTTTAAATGGTTTACAATATTTATAAAGAAATTTTTTTAATTAATTGATTAAATTTTTTTGGCAACTGCATATGGAATGAAAAGTTTCAACAAATTAAAATATTTAGATTTAAATTAGAAATTCATTTTTAAACTTAAAAGCCTTAAAATCGTGAAAATTTAAACGCTAGCAACTATAGCTTCTTCAATGTAGAAATTTAGAATTAAAGCAATTTAAAAGAGATTATAGAAACTCGATAGTCTATAATATTGCTGATTTCGAATTGAGTATTTATCGAGTGATGTAGGTTGGTAGAATTGTATTAGCCATTTGAAATTTGTCGGGAGTTCACTTGTATGCCAATATATAGTATCGATTTTCGCGACGAGTTCGACTGCGATGCAGACCCAACAAATGGATTAATTGTTGAATATTTGAACCAATGAGGGCAGTTTCATTTTTCATCATGGAAAATTGAACTTATACGATCCAATTAAGCAGAACAAGTGTAATTAGAATAGAGAAACTACGATACACTAGTTAATATATTACGTTTGTATCAACAGGTGGTACAGGGCTTTATGTTCCTGTAGTTGTTACATTTCGAACTTCAGCTGTCAGTGCTTCAGGGGATAACCACGGCAACAAGTTAACCTCCCTATAGACTAAAAGTGTGAAAACATTCTTTGTAGCATCTCACAAATTCCTTGAAAAAATATTCGTCTTTATAGTTTCATTTCATTATAGTTTTATATTTATTTTATATCTCCCTTATAT
>JAAAKG020081458.1:0-16777 GCA_010014905.2 Druon quercuslanigerum | reverse complement strand
TCCCCTCCCTACCGAGTGAGTCACGCCTACCCCGAAAGGGAAACGGCTTAATGGTGTAATAATAATAATAATAATCTCTTAATAAGTTCTCTTGACATTCGTTCTTCTCCGTTCGAGTACGGTCGGGTTCGGCTTTTCCTAGTGATGATGAGTTAATTACGGACTCGTCTTTCTCTCTGATTCAAATCCTTTTCCCAACTGCCTCCAATGTACTTACTCTCCTTTCAAGTCGCTGTCAAAATTTCCTTTTTATTCGGCATCAAACTCGAAGACAAATTTCTGTCCTTCCTGTGATCAGCTGTTCCGAAATTCTCACGTTCCATTGCCTTCAATTTTTTATTTAAAGATTTTTCCGCTGTAAAAGTTGCTTTGAATTGCAGACTGAATTATGACCAATTTTGAATGTCATTAAATGGACTCAGATACCAATTTCTTGCTGCTTTCTTTAGGTGCGCCCTTGCTGTATCAAAAGCTACAGCCTCAGTTAAACGATGTAACCTAGCAGTGGATTCTAACTGCTTCAATCACGCTCTTGCTTCTGAAGATTCTTCCAGTCCAATAAAGTCCGTAATATTATGTGATAAGTCCGGAAGAACATCATGATGAAAATTCTCAGGCTGATTCTTTTGCGACACATTTTGCAGTAATGCTGCGTTTTAATCCAAAGAGACTCATTTCCATGTTGCGGAATTCAATTTGTGGCATTTAAAACTGTGTTTTTTCGACCATCGGGTTGGACGTGTTTATTCACTCGCTGCTGACACTGTAGAGGATTGACACGTCTTGACCCCCTATTATCTTGACCTTCCGTGTTCTTTTCATTTGACCAACCAAGTCAATCAGGTCTTTATTTAGTGTTCTCAGATGATTTTTTTTTATTCTCACATTTAAAATATAACTTTTAATAACACGGGAGAGAAATCAAGAACCTTTTTTCATAATGGCGTCAGGCATCACGTTCTTTTTTTTATTATTTAGTTTGGGTATAGGAATTTTTTCAAATTTTTTGATTTTCCTGATTTTTGCGGATTCGCGTCAGTCAACAAACTTATTTAGTGGAAATGACCCACTATCCTACTTCTGACATTCTTAGAGTTCAAATTAATGTATAAGTACGATGTCGACTTAAAGCATAGATTGACACTATTAAAGTCCACCCGTTATAATAATTATGTATGTTTGAATTAGTATTACGAGTACAATTAGTAAAATAAAATGTTACGTCCACTTGGCATAAACTTTCGGTTATTTTGCATGTACTGCTACCGAATTTGAGCATTTTGGTGGCAAATATGCGTATACTTTTTCTCCATTTTTTGTTAAACAACTTTTTTCAACCATTATTTAAATAATAATTTTCACACTATTAACTGTGCGCATATTTGATGTATTTTCTTTATAAAAACTACATCCATAATATTTGTTGTTGAAGTCGAATGAAGAAAAAATGATAAATTAAGTGTTTTCACATCGTTTTATTTCAATTATTTTATTTCATTGATAAAAAACGTTATTGAAGGGATTAGTTTTACAAGTTTGTATTATTTTATGTTAAAAATACCAAAAATTGATTAACAAATCATCGTAGAAGAAAAAATTATTTTTAGCTGCTTGTTATAAAAGAAAATGTAAACAAACTAATTACGTAGCTGTGCAATTATTGAAAAAACTAATTAAATTGTTGACTGATTGACTGATTAATTATTAACTGCCGTCTCAACAAGAAAAGTAGCAACTACATCGCAGCAGATTCAGAGAAAAAAGAGGAAGTCTATTTTTGCATATAGCATACAAACTAACAGAAATTAGGCAGGAATGCGACTTTCTTAAGGTTAGTAATTGATCAATTTTAAGAAAATAAGAAGAATGTGTTGATTTATTTTATTGTTGAAAAAATTGTAGCTGCGACAAATGGACTGGTTGCGATGACAGCAAAAGTTGTCGTAACTACAAAAACATTGAAAGACAAATTGATAATAATAATGAATAAATAAACTAATAGTGCAACTGCATTTCTGTAAAATGGTAAAATTAAAATATATTTCAGGGGCATCGTATGATATACGTAGAATGAATAAAGGCAGTGGTAGCTTCCATAAAGGATGTCAAAGATGTAGGGTGGGGGGGGGGGCGAATTGTGGCAGTCTGTAACAATTTCGCAGACTCCCTTTGTCACAATGTGACAATAGGGGAGGGGTCCAAAATTCGCTAAAAAAACGCTGACATCCTTTATGGAAGCTCCCTTATATTTATTTAAGAATTACAATAAAGATCAAATTTTTTTTGTAGATTCACCTTTGTAATGTTGTTATAGAGAAACTTGATTTAATGGTTAACGATTTTATTTTTAAACTTTTTATTAAATTATTATTACATAATTTTTTTATTATGTAATTATTTTTTTCAAACTTTCACTCATGTGAACCCGGCTTTTCATCATAGCCACGGTTTAAGTCAAGTGACTGATGTTATGAGGATGTTATAAGTTAATTTAATACATTGTTTGAAGTCCCTTGCAATTATGTATAACCACTGTTATACTTAAACAGCGACTGCGATTATATTACTGGAATTTATTATTATATAACTATTATTATATATTTATTTAAATAATAATTTAAATTATTATTTTCCTCATAATAATCTCTAAAGTCCTGTTGGGGAAAGCACTAAAAAAAGCACCTGACAGTCGAGCAGCAGTGGGGATCAAAGGTCTACTGAAGCCGACGGAACTGATCGCATTATGGGATTATTGAAACAAAGATTTCTTGTTAATATTTAATTGAAGTTCAAATTTCTTCTGAATTGGTGAAGCTTTCGTAGCTACCAATAGGCTCTAAAATTCGAAAAATAAAGGAATGAAGAAGCAGTATTAGACATACAGAGATAGACAGAGAGAGAGAGAGAGAGAGAGAGAGAGAGAGAGAGAGAGAGAGAGAGAGTAGGAATATAGCTCCGATCAAGTTCAGATATCGGAGTCCCACTAAGGTGCTTTAAATCTCAAACGGTCGCGTTAGAATAGTGAAAACTGTGTTTTTCGTGGACAGTTAATCTAATATTTATAAAAGGATATAATTTTCTGTAAAATAACTTCTTTGTATGCCTGCTATTCAAACTGTACAATAAGCAAACTTAAAGCGTTGACGTGCATTGTTTTGGTGAAAACAGTAATGTGTTTTTTGATATTGCTATCTCCGAAAGGTTTATTCGAGTAAGTGACTGAGTAAGGAGGAAACAAATTAATTTTAACGTGTAACAGCAAACTTTCTGTCCCATTTGCGCATTGCAAAAACTAAGGTTTAATTTGGCTTTTGAAAATTTTGCTCTAAAATACAATAGGGCGTGTCAGTCTACGCAAACATGATTTTTGAAATTTTTTCCATTCACATTAGACAAGCTGGCCAGCTATTTTTGCTAAAAATTAAAAAGTTAGAACATTTCTACAATTTTTTATACCATTTTTTCAAGGTTTGAAAATTCTATGTGCGCTTATTCATAGTACTTGCTAATTCGAACAATTTATCCTTATGTCATTTTTCGAAGAGTTATAACATTTTCGAAATAAAAAAAAATTGAAAATTAACATTTTGAACGAAACAGCGCACGATACGAAAAAAAATCATAAAGTTGCTTTTGGAAAGCTCTACAAAAAGAAGACAATAAGAACTGTTTGAATTTGCTTGAATGAATAAATGAAAAATTCCATTTTGCGGTCAAACTATACAAGGTAAAAAAAGAGGAATTGGCGAAAATTATGCACATAAAAAAGATCTATTAATATCACTTTTCGACAGAAAAAGTAGGTTTTATTTTATTCTCCAAAAACAAAATTGAAAATAAAGTAATTAAATTTTTGTAAAAACGGAACAAGAGAAGAAAAAAATGAAGAAAATGTTATTTAATCAAAAAAGATCTACAAGTTTTGTTATAAAATCTTGCCATAAAAATATATTATTAACAAAAAAGATTTAACCTTTTGGAAAAGCAACACAAGCTACAATAACATTTTATTTACCAAAATTTTTCATCTAAATTATATCTATACATTTTTTTTGAACCACTTTACGCTGGGATACGTGTTTTTAGTTTGAATCGTAAAAAATAACATTGAAAGGATACAAATAATTTTATGAAAAAACGACACAAGTTGCACTTAAATGTTTGATAACGATTTTTTTTATATAAATTATATAAAATTAAACATTTTTCAGGATAGCTGAAAATAAAAATTGGTTCAAAATAGGGATAAAATATTGTTTGAAAGTATGAATATTTTTTTTAAATAAGTTTTTTTTTAAATTCTCTTAAACTGAAAATTCTAGTAGAATACTCCATAATTTTAGTTGAAAATCATCTTTGTTAAAAATGAAACTCTTTCAGTTGAAGATTTATTATTTTAGTTGAAAATTCATCAGTTCGGTTGGAAATTAATGTTTTAAATTGAAAACGTTCGAATTAATGAAATAGTTAAAATTTTATTCAAAGAATTAATTTTTCAACACAGAATAAAAACTTTAACTCAAATGATCCCTATTCAATTTTTGGTTAAAAATTTATCTTTTTCAGTTGAAAGTTCAACTATTTCGTGGAAAATTTATGTATTTTGTTGAAAAATCATCTTTTCAGTAGAAAATTAATCTTTTTATTTGAAGTCATTTTTTTGATTGAAAACTCAAGTATTCCAGTCAAATATTCACCATTTTGGTTGAAAATTCATCTTTCTGGTTAAAAATAAAAGTACCGGGTTGAGAGTTACACTCTTTTGTTAAAAATTCAACTTTTTGGTATAAAATTTGATCTATTCCAGTTGACGATTCATCATTTTAGTTGAAGATTCATGACTCTGATTAAAAATTGAATTTTTTTTTTTTTTTTTAAATCGTCGTTTTGACAAGAAATTAATCTTTTTGGTTGAAATTCAATTATTTATTTTAAAATCCAATATTTTTACTTGAAAAGTTAGGAATTTAAATATTGTTTTCAATATAGTTTCCAGATTAATGTTGCCTATATATATACTGAATTTTAAGTATATTAAGATAACATAAAAAGTTGCTATTATTCAAATTGATGGACTTTGGAGACAATTCCAAGAAGTGATTGATTATGTTTCTATAGTATTGTTTTATTATATTTTTAAATTATATTATTTGAATTTATAGAATCTGAAGAAAAAAAACATTATTCATAATAAACTCGTGAAACTTTATACATATTCCAAGTAGATTATTTTAAAAAATGCGAAATTTTGAATAGCACATATTAGTTCACATATTACTTAACATTAAAAATTACTAGTTTCTGAATTTTCTGGACCATCAACTTTGTATATCGAAATTTTTGATGGAGGAAAAAATTTCAATTGTAAATCATTGTTTTATAATGGTAATTAATAAAATTCTATTCTTAATATTTCGCTACGACAATATAATATTTTTAAGGATTGAAAAAACAAAACTTCAGAAGCTTTAAAAAAATTTCGAAAGGTATCAAGAGAAAAAAATGTATTAAAATTTCTGTGAAATGTAGAAGATTCTCAGGAAATTTTTTTATATTTTGATTGATTTTTCAAAAATTTCAGATAAATTCGAGTCAGTTAAATTTTTTTTAGGAATTTAAGACGTTTTAAATAGATGAAAAACATTTAAAAAACTTGGAAACATTTCCGAAAATTTATCAAATATTTTTAGATTTCTTCCCAACTTCTAAAAGTCCTTTATCTTTTTAAAATACTCAAATTTTTCCTAATATTTTGTATAATCCTAAAAAAAGGATCCCTAAAATCTTCTAGATTCTTTTTTGACACATCTGAGACATTTAAAAATATTTTTTTATTTTTTCAAGAATGTTATAGAAATTATATTTATATAAATTTAAAAACCAATTGATAGTACTTATTTGCTTGCTCTTAATGTTTAGAATTTAATACCAGCTCGAATTTAAGTGTTTAAAAACTTCTAACAAATAAATAGTTATTTGAAATTTTTATATTGTATTATAATTAATATTATTTTGTACTCTTTATGATATTGAGAAAAAGTTTTAAATTGGTGAATTTCCATTATTACTTATATTAAGTAACTTCAAGATTTATATAAAAAGAAAAAATATTGAAAAATAATGCCTGGAAAAAACCTGGAATTACCAGGGAATTCTTTTCCAGGATTTGAGTAGACACCCTGATGTATTAAGTGTTCCCCATCCTTATTACTTTTTGTCTTAGAAATTCTAATTGATTCAAACATTACAATTTCTATCTATTTACTTGTAGCAGATATGCTCACGTATATGTCCAATATAATACTTGTTTTTCTTTGCAGCTCTATTATTGCGAGAATTGCCATCGCACCTTTTGTCTGGACTGCGAAATATTCGTTCACGAATCTCTCCACATGTGTCCAGGTTGTGCAACTAATCCGGAAACTTACGTGAATCAATCAGAAAATTTATCAGCCCGTTGAGAAAGTGGGAGTAAAAGATTATTTGTAACTACTTTCGCATTATCTTTCTTCGACTGATAACTTCACTCATTTATTATATCATTGCCATTCAAGTTTTGCGTCAGTTCTGCTGAAAAATAAATAAGGCATTCAAATCAGTTTCCAAGTACCCGAATGTTCTACATTTGTCGAAGGACTATTTAAATGTTACAGTGAATAATACAATCTTGTTTTTTAATTTTACAAAAATGTACATAAATAAATTAGACTTTTATTTTAGAAATTAGAATGGATAATTTAAATGATTCTATTTTATAAATAAAATAGTGTTTTGAGAATCTTGGAGACTATAAATTGGCCAAAATCGTTACAGCAGTTGTCTCAAAAAGACTAAATTCCATCCCAATCTCGAAAAATGAAGTGTTCGTTGATAAAATCGTGGTACGTACACCCAGGTGAGGGTGGGAGGTGATTGGTATTTATTAGAACGAGTCAGGTGCAAGTTCTACATTGTAATGTTATGGCACGTTATTAGTTTACCGGCAGCCTTTGCCGTGAGTGGTTCCTACTGGTTTCTCCGAACGGCGAAACTTTTCGCGACGCGACGCCGCTAAAAAAGTCTTCCGCTTATGATAAAAACACGCTGATTAGCCTCGAAATTACTTGACATCACAGGGCCAGTGTTCTACCTTCTTCTACCTCTTGTAAGTCATAAGTTTTTCTTTTTACAACAAATATTATTTGTGTCAACATCTCCCATTCATTTATAACAATTATTATTTTATTGTGTGTTTCATTTTGAGGAAGATTAAAAAAAAAATTTTGTCAGAGTTTGAAATTTTTGTTTTAATTGGAACAATATACTATCTAAGTTTTTAACTTTTGGCGTTACACTTTCGTAATCCATTATAAATAAACTATTTTGTAATTGGAATTATAAAGTTTTCGTTGAGTTTGTGAAATCGCGAAGAATTTATATCTTTATTATTTGAGGTTGCAGGGTTTTTCAATTTCAAACTTTTAGAGGCATATTTTGGTCAAATTCAAATCGTATGACTTTTTAGTTTCTTTGGGTTTAAGGATTTTGGATTAATTTTTTCTTTGTATCAGATTTTTTGAAGTAGACCTTTTTTTAAATTCAAATAAAAAAATCAAATTCCAACGCTTCGTTATTTGAATGATGTTGACATTGACAACATGAAACTCAAGTCTTCAAAAATTTTCTACACATTTTAATTTGAAGAATTTTAGTTTAGAGGCGTGCTGTCGTTTATTCGAAAATTGCAATACAAATTAAAGCAAAATTAAAGCATGCTTGAAGTATAAACGTTGCATTTTTCCAAATAGAACAAAAATCTAATTATACATCAAACCGGCTTTCTATTTGTAGAATATTATAATTCTTAAAATAAATATTATTCCTTTTTCTGGTAGAAAAACAAAGAAAAAACAAGTAATTTTTATTTTAAAAATTGTAAAAATCTAAGGAAATCAAGCCATTTTGATGTATTTAGATTTTTTTTCTAATTTTATAAAAATTGTAAGTATCCCCAATTTAATAATTAAAATTAATTTTCTTTTAAATTTGTGTTTAAAATTTCCAAAAAAAACTATTGTACACTTCTAGACTTTACATTTATTTTCTTTTAAAATTGTTTCTTTTGATATTGTTTCTTTTTATCTTTGTAAGCATTGTAAAAGTTTAGAGGCTTTGAACTATTTTATAACATTACTTAAGTAAAATCCGACTTTCTGTTTGAGTAGGTATTGAATGATAACTTATCATTCTTTTTTATGAATATACGAGCAGATTTTCCTTGAAGGAAAATTAACAACAATAATATTTAAACAATTAATCTTCTTTTATGTAAATGTTATCTTGTGCATAAAAATATTTGAATTTTGTCAAATGCTTTTTGTGGTGAATCTGGTATTATGCAAAATCTGATTTATCGTTGTCTTTTGTCATGGCATGTTTATTTCAGAACATAATTGAAGAGACATAAAAGCTAAAATTGACGCTTTTATGCTCCTATTCGTAAGCAGTAACTCGAAGAGAGGAAATCGAGATAAATGCCTGTTCAAAATTAGTGTAATAGCGTACTTCGTAGATTGTTTAAAAAGTTTTCAGGAAACGTTTACTAATCACACAAAAGTTGATGAGTTTTTTCATTTTATATTAGACTCCTTATTAGGTTTTAAAATTAAAATTAACTGTTGAGAAAATTACGAGGTAAGTGTCAGTCGTGGTCAAAAAACCAATTCCAGTAAAATCAGTGGTAAAAAATGCAAATTATGAAAAGCATATTTTATAATTACTTGGATATTATTAGTTGCAAAAAAACATATATTATAAATAATAATAAGTAGAAGAAAGTGCCAATTCTTATCAAAGTGTGACTATGGCGTATATAAATTTTTGTCCTGGAAATCTAATCGAGATCAATGCAGTCTGGAATTTCTTATCAATCTTGTAGAAGATTATAAACAAAATAAATGTCAAGTTTAATTAATTTTCCTTCATATTCTTTTTTACTTTTCAATCAGCTATATATCTGCATTTTTCAAGAAAGAATTAGTCAATATCTTAAATACGATCACGTATAATTTATAAATAAAAAATATTTGAACTTTACAGTTACTAGATTAAAGTTTAGAAAAAGTAATTTCTAAATCCAGAAGCTTTAAATTTTAAACCTTTTCAAATTTAAATCTGTACACATTTAACACCTTTTGAATTTTAAATATAAAATTTGTATGCTTTTATGTTTGAAAGCATTAACATTTTATAACCAAAATTTGTCTTTGTTTCAGTTTGAATTATTTTGAATTGAAAATCCATGCATTTTATCACTAACCTGGAAAACCTGTAATTGTCAGGGAACTTTTTCGAAAGCGTGTTTACATTTTTATTAAATTGTAATCAAAAATTTTAATAGCTTTTTTTATTTTTTAAAGAATCTTTATATTACTGGATTGAAAGATTTGGTTGAAAATTCGTTTTTTTGGTCTGGAAATGTATTTTTTTTAAATTCAACTATTTGGTTGAAAATTCATGTATTTTGTTGAATATTCGTTCTTTTTGACAGAAAAATAATCTTCTTGGCTTAAGATTCATCTTTTTTGCTTGAAAGTGTCACATTTTGGTTGAATTTTGATTTCCTCTCTTTACCGAAAAATCTTTCTTAGTTGACAATTGGTCTTTTTTGCGGAACTTAACAATTTTGTTAAAAAGTAATTTTTTTTGGTTGGAAATTAACTTTTCTACTGAAAATGTGGATACGTTTGTTGAATATTCCATAATTTTAGTAGAAAATTCATCTCTGCTTGAAAATGAATTTTTTTAAACTAAATATTTAACTATTCAATTTTTAAAGGAATTTAAAAGATTTTAAATTGGATTTATTATAGTATCCACATTAAATAGATAACATTTTAGCTCAAATAAAAATCTGTTTACAATTGACGATTATTTTATTATTATTTATTATCTTTTATTTATTATGCTATACATTATATTATTAGTATACATGGGAAAATCTTGAGATACATGGAAAAAAAACCTGGAATTGTCAGGAAAATTTTTTCTAGCATTTGAGCAGGCACCCTAATCACGCTTCAAATCATAACATAAAAAACTTTCTAATTGAATCTCGCACTTTAATTTTTGAACATTATGAAAATAAAAAATTAGGTATTCTGAGGAGGAAACTAACTCTTGTGAAGATGTCACTAGTTTAAATTTTGTAAGGAGCCTTGACACAAACCTGGACGAGTTTGATAATGTTAACCTTCCCAAATGAATTGGGTCAAAACCATCAAAACCTTCCACGTAGAACCAGCTTTGAATGATTTATTTACAATATCATGGTGCTGAGGCTATCTTATTTCTGAAGTACAAATATTGTCTGGCTTTTGTATGTTTCTTAAGTTTCTTTTTTCTGGGTCACCTTGACGTTAACAACCACTAACAGCAATCCATATTATAAATCGTATAATAATCATCATTTGCAGTTTAAAAAATACATTAATCAATGCCATTTCTTTACATCATACTTTACTTTCCTGAGATATCCTTAGAAAGGAAAAGTTTAAAAAAAATTTATTTTACGAAATCCTCCGAAGCTATCGCGTAAAAAAGTTATGAATTAATAAAAAAAAAATTAAAGTAAAAATTAAATTAAAGCTACATTTTATCATTGAATTAAGTTTAAAGTAGAATATTCTGTTGGACCATATTTGTTATTCTTTTTGTTTCATCAAGGATGCTCTGATGAGAAATTTTCTTAATCAACACAAAATCGATTGAGAGATTATAAGCTTATATCATTCATGTCATATCTTCTTGTCATTTTTTTGCTAAATATTTATTGTACTTGCAAATCATGTACATTTTACATACGACATTTTATAATTATCAATCATAGATTAAAATACAAAAATTTTTAAATACATCTACTTTCATAACATTTTAATGATAAT
The DNA here is from genome assembly GCA_010014905.2 of Druon quercuslanigerum. Taxonomy (NCBI): domain Eukaryota; kingdom Metazoa; phylum Arthropoda; class Insecta; order Hymenoptera; family Cynipidae; genus Druon; species Druon quercuslanigerum. The sequence goes on along the minus strand of JAAAKG020081458.1, from coordinate 5,855 downwards.
ATTAATTTTAATTTTATTCGGCTTTTTTAATCCGTCATTATTACTATATTTTTTAATAATTCAATTTCGAAGATTTACTATTGAAAACTTTTTAATTCTTAAAAGATTTATAGATAAAAATTTTTAATTTTTGATGATTTTGTAGATCAAAAGTAAAGTTTTCAATTCGAAATCTTCCAAATTGAAGAAATTTCGAAGATAAATCATCAATATTACATAAGTCTAAATTACAAAAGTTACAATTTGCATAATTTTGAATTGTAAACTTTCTAAATTAAAAACTCAGTTTTAAAGTTGCAGAAATAACAGTTCTTACATTTCAAAAATCAAAAATTGAGTTTTTAATTCCAAGATTTCCAAGTTGAAAGTATTTCGAATATAAAGCATTAAAATTGCAGAATTTTTAATTTTATAACCTAAAAACTTTTTTTTTATTAAATGAAAGCTGATTGCATGACTATTAATTTTTAACGCAGTAATATGCAATTTTTTGGAGTATTCGAGAAAATTTCCTTTGAAATAGCTGCCTTTTTCCACAGAAAATGGATGTTTAAAAACGTAATAATGTTTTTTGTAAAACAAATTTGTTTTATGTTATTATCAGTAAGTTTTTCAATAATTTTTAACAATTATATTTAAAACTAGAAGTGTGATCGACGTTTTGCAAACGAAAAATTTTTTATATAAAAATAAAAAAAACTATTCTTCAGATCAAGACGGTATTCATATTCCATGCGTACATTTCGAACATAAAATTTATTTTATTCAAAAAAATCAGGAGTGTTTCCTCATAGATACTTGAACAAATTTTGTTCCTGTAAAATTAATAATTTATCTGATAAAATACGAGGTTTAAAAATATCTTCATACTTCTAATTTTAAATATAATTCGTAAACATTATGATAAGAAATAAAAATATTCATATAAAATAAATTTTCTGGTGAAAAACATGATAAAGTTAAAAAGCAATCAGTTTTAACGAGAAAGAAAGCCTTTTAATAATTATTATTGAGATAATTTAAAAAGATTATAAAACAAAATTTTACTTATAGACATTTTAATAAATAAACAATAAAATAAAAAATGTTTAGAGAGGTTCAAACTATATTTTGCTAAACTATATCTATATCATTTTAATACAAAAATTATGAAACCACATTAAAATTGAGCATTGCCGGTTTACCCTTATTAATAAGTTCCTATGTACCAAAAAAAGATTGAGTTAAATTTTAAATATTTATAATTTAAACTTATACGATTGGAAGAGTTTCAATTGAAAATCTTTCATTTTGAAGATGTACGAATGAAAAATTTTAAATTTTGATGATTTTGAAGATCAAAAGTCTAGTGTTTAATTCTAAATCTTCTAAATTGAAGAAATTTTGAGTGTAAATCATCATAATAAAATCATTTTTAATTGTGAAATTTAAAACTTATATAATTGATAATTGAATTTAAAAAATCCAGAATTAAAAACTATTTAATCTTCGTTTTAAAAGTATCTAATATTAAACGTTTTTTTGTTGTAATAGTTCAAATTAAAAAATTACCATAGAGAATTGCTCAACTTTAAATATTTGCAATAAAAAATTCCTTCATTCCTAAGATTTTCAATTAAAAATAAATTGGGAATGTTTATAATTTAAAATGATTTAGTTTAAAACATTTAAATTCTAAATATTCCAAATCTAAAAAAATTCGAATGTAAATCATCAAAATTAAACATTATTTCATTGTAAAACTTAGTACTTGCAAATTTTTATATGTTGATTTACAATTCAGTTTGGCAATTTGTAAATAGTTACAATTGAAAATTCTTCTTTTTGAAAATATATAATTTCAAATTTTTTTTCTGGAATAGTTTAATTTTCAAGATTTATAGAATGTAAAAATCTTCAATTCTGAAGATGTATAAATAAACATTATTTAATCTAGACAAATTAAAAAATTCGAAAATAAGTTTTCAATTCCAAATCTTCCAAATTGAAGCAATTTCGAATGCAAAACATAAAAATTCCAGAATTTTGAACTGTGAAACTTAAACTTTCATAATTTTTAATTATAATTTTTGAACATTAAAAACCCTTCAATTTGAAAGATTTACAATTCAAATTTTTCCAATTTTCAAGAGTCCTGAGGAAAAGTTCTTGAGTTTCAAAAATATATAATTGACAAGTATTTAATTTGACAAATTTTTCATTGAAATGTAATTCGGAACTTTTTTTTGAATAGCTTAATTTTTAAGAATTGCGATTCAAAATTCTTCAATTTTAACTTTTTGAAGTTTTTAATTCTTCACTTATGAATATTTGAAATTGAAAACTTCAAATTTTAATGTGTATACTAGAGAATGATGCTATTTTGAACGGAGTTAAAACCACCATTCATGAGTTAACATCTTTAAATGGTAATGACTACTTTTTAACAAAATAATTGACCCCTTACCCAAAACAGATATATTTTTAATCAAACAGTTGCATTTTGCACCAAAAAAGATGAAATTTCTACCAAGAGAGATACATTTTCAATCCAGAAATACGTATTTGCATACAAAAGGTTGAAGTTGCAACCCACAAATAAAAACTTTCAACAAAAAAGCTCATTTTTAAATAAAAAGTTGCATTTTTCGTCAAGTTGTTAAAATTCCACGCCAAAAAGGCAGTCAAATTTTCCACTAATAAAGATTTTTCTGTCAAGAAAGAAAAATTTAACCGGATTGTTAAATTTTTCACTCAAACGACTAATTTTCTACAAAAGAGTTGAATTTTTAACCAGAAAATGTATACATTTTCAACAAAACATTAGTTTGCAACCAAATAGCTGAATTAAAAAAAAATTGAATTCTCAACCGAAATAGATTAAGTTTAAACAGAAAAATGTCAATTTAACCAAAAGAAGATAAAATTTCTACGAAACAGTTGAATTTTTTACACGAAAATATTATTATCAACCAAAAATTGATTTGCAAAAAAATATTTAAATTTGATACCAATTAGTTGAATTTTCAAGCTGAAAAGACGAATTTTCAACAAAGGAATTGAATTTTAATTCAAAGATTTTTCAATCTGGAAAAAAATTCAACCAAATCGTTGAATTTTCAAGACAAAGAGACGAGTTTTCGACAGAAGAGTTGAATTTCGAACCCGTAAATGCGAATTTTCAACTAAATTTAATTTTTAACCAAACATTTCAGTTTTCAAACCAAATAGATGAATTCTCTAGAAAAGAGTTGAATTTTTAACCCAAAAATATCAATTTTAATCCAAAAATTGATTTGCAACAAAGCAGGCGAAATTTATATCAAATTTTTGAATTTTTAAGTTAAAAAAGATGAATTGTGAACCAAAAAGTTAAACTGTCAATCAAAGGAAGCGTTTGAAAAATTTCAACATTCATTCTAATTTACGATGTATAAAAGTACATTTCAATTTTGTAAATATAAACGCGACTTGAAATTTTGGAAAATTTGACTGTTTGTTCCAAATGTGTATGTGTATTTCTAAAAAAATACAACCATAGAGCATATTTATTTTTTTTGTTTGGAAACTTTATGCAAAAAAAAAAAATTGGGAAAATCTTTAACAATTCTTTTCAAAGTGACATTTATTTGTGTTTATTTATCCATTGCGAAGAGGGGAAGAAGCGGAGAATATGGATAGAAGGGAGGAGGTATTGGAAAGAATGGGATGTAGTAATTTTGAGTGAAACTTGGTTAGATGAGAAGGATTGAATGCGATTAAAGAGGAAGTTATCTAAGCGATATATATGGTAGATGCAAGAGGCAAAAAAAGAGATGATAAAGGGAAGCAAGAAAGAAGGTATGGTGTTAGGAGTGAGGAATGAAGTTGTGGAAAAACAATGAAAAGAAATGGAATTTGAAATTTGACTGGGAAATGGATGTTAAAATAAGGGGCGCACTCGAATTGTGCACACGGTCAACCACCCTCAAAATTCAAGTCCTGAATTGTGCTCAGAGAAAAATCAGGTAGTTTTTGTCCATCATGAATTGCGCACACAAGCAATATAGTCATCTAGTATCTAGCAGAATGATCGAGATCTAGATCTAGCACAAGGTGTTGATCTTGTAAACATTTTAAATGCAAAAAAAGTGAAAGGATCTCATCAAATATCAGATGTGAAAACAATTATCTATAATTAATTTTTAATTAGGATTTTAAAACTAAAATAAGAATAAAAATAAATTTATAAAAATGCTCTATTCATTATTGGCAGTGAATGAAGCAAAATATACTCTGGCAAAAATAATTTTAAAATCTGATTGAATACATTCTGATCTTATCTAGTCTGCATTTTGCAAAGTTACTGAATCGAAAGCATTATGAAGTGGAACGCCAGTGCGTCGCCACTCTTAATTAAATTCAGAAAATTCTAGCATTATCAACTTAAATCGGCAATATAATGCAATGAATTTTTAATTGTAGATTTTTTATGTCTTATGGTCCTCATAAATTAAAAATAAAATTGAGCCAAAAAAAATTTTCCAACTTTCCGCTTTGATAATTTTTATATTAATTTAAGAAATTATTAATTTATTTCTTGTTCTTTTTAATCTTACAAATTTTTAATTTAATTGCATTTAGGTTTAAAAACACTTTTGAAAACAGTATGCTCTAAGAAGACGAAACGTACGTAAAGGATTGAGAAAGGAGTTTACATAAAAATAAATTCTTAGTTGGAGAATGTTTTTTGGCACAATTTTATTTTTAATTTATGTTGACCGTAAGACATACAAAATCTACAATTTAAAATTCATAAACATCATCGGCCGAAGAAGGGATTGATTTGTATTCATCAAATCATTGTACAATATAATGTAAGAAAGAAGTGAGAAGAGTATGAAGATATAGTTAAGGAATTGGAGAAGAGGAGAGATTGACAGAAAGGAGTATAATAATAGAAAAAGGGAAAACGAGCAATTACTTGATTTAAAACGACAGGAGGAAAAGGCGAGATACATGGAGGAGGTAGAGGAAGCAATAAAGGAAGGAAGAGAATGGGAGGTTATTGATAGAGAAATGAGTGCATGGAAAGGGATCAGTGAAGAGATAAGTATACACGAATGGACAGTAATGGACAGTGGGAATGCGGTGACCAGAGAGTAGGTTAATCAAGCAGTTTTCAAGTTAAAAAGGAACAAGGCGACAGGAGAGGAACTGATGGAAAATGAAGCGTTGAAATCTGGCAGAAGAAGGGTTAGAGAAGAGACTTGGGAAGTATGTAATAGAATATGGAGAGGGGAAGATGTGCCGATGGAGTGGATAAGAGGTTTGTTAGTTCCTCTGTTTAAGAAAGGAGGGGGCAGAAAAGTGGATTTAGGAAGGGTATCAGTCAACAGGAACCTGGGACAGAAAAAAGGAAAACTGGTCGCTCTTTTCATGGAATCTGGGGCAGCTTTCGGCTCTGTGAATAGGAAAGTATGTGGAAGGCAATGAAAGAAAGGAAGGTGGACAAAAAGTTGATCGAAAGGATAAAAGAGGTCTTCATGGAGACGAAGACAAGGATGAGAATCGGGTAACAGAAAGTGGAGGAATTTTGGACAGGAAGGGGTCTCAGGCAAGGGTACCCGCTAAGTCCGTTGTTATTTATATTAGTATATTTTTCAGAAGAACTAGAAGAGAAAATAAAAAAAGAAAAGAAAGGGGGTACAGTTAATGAAAGCATTTGAAGAATATGTGAGAGAGAAAGACCTGACAATTAATGTGGCGAAAAGAAAGATAGAGTGTTTTAGGAAGAGAAAGATTGAAGTAAAGTACGGATGGAAAGAGCCTCGGTGGCTCAGTGGTTAGACGCTCGGACTTCACCTCAGAGGTCCGGGGTTCGATCCCTGAGCCGG
>JAAAKG020081447.1:0-16777 GCA_010014905.2 Druon quercuslanigerum | reverse complement strand
GACACTTCATGAATATCTAAATAATAAATGCACAATTATTATGAACGTATGACCGAAAAAACATTTATTAAATCACAGAAATTTGTACTGTTAGCATATCTGAAATTGAGTGGTAATATGGGATCGAGTTTTATTTTAGGTTCTTATTTCGCTGGGAGTTTAGGTTGGTACTGTGGTTGGATTATAGGCTGGAATCTAGATCTTTGGTTTTTGGATGAGGTAAGCAAAGAAATAAGCAGTTGGATGCGAGAACGACCACACGAGTCTCCAAGATAGAAAAAGTTCAATGCAGATGGATCCAAAATTTGGCTTCATAGGATGTTTCTCTATCGTGTATAGGTTTCAAATTCGCTAACCTCAATATCGTAGCTGCTTACTTTCTCGAAATATTCACATGGATGTATTCAATTATTGTAACCGTAACAGAATATCAAATGAGCAAATAACATCGTGATCCATCCTGTTGTGATGCAGTGAACTTTACGAAATTATTATGCTGTTGTGTGCCTATGTGTGAGTTTTATAAATCACTTTCAGATGAACCCAGGATCGACGTCCTTGAAGTAGTGGTTACATGGCATCATATTTTTTTATTTTGCCGCATGATTTTTTTTCAAATTTTTTCATCATCGACATTTTTGAACTTTTATTCGAGGCATTAATATTTTATTAAAAGTACCAGACAAGAATTTAAATCTATTAATCTCATCTATTACCTGTAAACTTGGACAGACTTTTCCTAAAGTTAAACAACAATTTACCACCTTACTCATGGCATTTTTTAGGTTTCATTTTAAATTGGGCTTAAAATAAATTTTACCATTGCATGTAGTAGTTAAATCGTTTTCAGCGGAAAAGACATTTTCTGTTTAAACTGTTTCTGTCAAGAAAATAATTAAATACTTATTGAACTATGTCATTTAGGTTTCAAAACACCATAAGCTAAAATGAACATTTTTATTGCATATAGTAAAATATTTGGTTCAAAATATCAAAAAATATTAATCATAGGCGATAAGAAATTAAATACGAATTTTAACGTAACTTTTAGATTATAATTTTTTAGATATTAAATATTAAATGTATAAGCCTATCGATAGAAAATATCAGAATATTCTGTGGCGAAAAAACCTGGCCCGCTTCAGTCTATCTGCAGGCTCGATTTGAATGATTTCGACTCTAGATATAGTCTGAGATATTTGGGTCCTTTTAAGAGCGATGCGACGTTTATATAATGGTCCTCTTGTATTCGTTACGTTCCGGGAGGGCAGAGTTATTTAATATGCAGTACTTGGCCGTCACCAACCCGACTCCCGTTTCAAATTTTTTTTCAAATTATTAACACTTTTTTTAATTGATGAATCTTTTTATTATACATATTTTAAAACAATAACTTATATTCTAATATACTATTTTGGAGTTGAATTGAAAAATGTGGTATTTTTTAGCATATCTCATTCGATTTACGAGATACCGTATATTCATTCATATCTGTAATAATCGTAATCCGTAGATTTGGAATTATTATGTTTTAGGCTGTTAATTTTAAAATTAAAAGAATCTGTTTCTAAATTTTAATCCGAAAGCTTTACAAAGGACCCTTGGTGAGTGTCGGCTACTATATTGAAATAGATAGATACTTTAAAAATAAATAACTTTATGCCTGCGGAGAATATTTTCTGAAGCTTCTTTGAACCTGAGAATCTTTAGTAAATATTAAGAGATATCTATCGGTAGGGAAATTAATAAAAATTGATTTTAAGTTCATGTGTGTGTCAAGGTAACTTAATTGTATTACCTATAAAATACTAAAATAATTTTTTTGTGACAAAAACAGTTTTAACGTTAAACTTGTTTTTTCGCTGTATGCGATGAAAATTCCACATGTAACACTTAATTCTTAGTTAAATTCTTAGTTTAGTTCTTAGTTGAGTTCTGTTTGTGTAAAATTGTCCGCTCTTTTTTTTATTGTATGGGATAAAATCATCATCGCTTTCGCTATAGACCTCTTCATCACTGGTATATTTATTATCAGAGTTAATGCTTGTATTAAAATTTTCTTCAGAAGGTATTGATTTCGTCGTTTTACGTTTAATTTTTTAATTTCATTTTTCAATTGACTTTGTAGGTTTCTTAGCAGTCGGCACATTGTATATTAAGAACGGTTAAATCACTGATTTATTGTTAATTTTCTTATTACCGCTTTCGTATGACTTTGATGGCCTCTCAGCAGAAAGCACATTTGCATAAGAAATATGTTTTTTATTGTTACTATCGTAACCCATCAGATCATTCATACAGAAGTAGAAATCTTCTTTTTGAGACGCTTCTTTCCATAATGTAAGTTTATTAAATCAGCTTCTCACTGCATTTGTCTTTTTCTCAACGAATCAACATTATATAACAACTGCTATAGATTTTTTGTGGCACCCATTTTCTGTCTAAATCGGATACATCAGTACCAAAGCTACCTTTGTAAATAATATTGACCTTCTCGGAAGTTAACTTAGGGTCTTTAAAGATGTATTCGCTGCGTAGAAAGGAAAATCTATTCGTATTTTTGTCACAAGAATATTTAGAGCTTGAACTTCCAAGATTTTAGGTTTAGGTGCCATGGTGTTATGAATAAACCCGCACGTTAGGGATCCTGGCCCGATAGCAGGTGACTCAACCGTCCTAGGGGTGAGAATTCTCATACCTACCCAGGCCTAAGTATGAGGGCTTTACCTTTGACGAGGATAATGTCAACTTGTCGGTGAAGACACTACGGTTTCATCGTCTAACCCTAACATCCTGCAGGGCAGCGCGCTTCGGCTGCATCGTTACCCCAACGGAACGAAAAGCGAATCATCCTACATATCCTATTTTTAAGGAGTTGTCTTCGCTCTCGGCATCCTTCGAGGCAGCAGGATTTGCTATACATACAATCATGCTATTTATAATTGAAATGAAACATGTGTTATGATGATGTATAAAAACTTGAATCGTCAAGCTATGCTCTATAATTTACCTCAGTGTGATCAAAAAGATCTTTGATTTTTATCATGTTTTTCACATTTTTTGCGGTTAGTGACAAACTTTTACCAGATAAAGTTAATTGGACAGAAATATCAAAATTGAAGGAAGAGAATTGAACAGAAAAAATCTTGACGTCTAGGGGAACTCTCTGGTCAGATTTTAAATCATCGACCTAAAAGACCTTTAGATACTATGTCTTAGTCTAGGAAACAGAAAATTTTGTATTCTTCCCCTAGGCTTGGGGAAAATCATGATGCCTAGGAAAAATTCTGAGATTGTATTCCGATTCAGCAATCTGCTAAACCATATAGATATAGTGGTGTCGTCCAGCGAACGGACGATTTGAAATTTTTCCCTAGTCTAAAAACATTTTTCCTTCCAACAGCATTCCATCCTTGAACAAAGGAATAAGTGTGTCTAAAATCTACCAAAATTCTGAGAGATTTTTCCAGAAAATGTATACGATAAAGTCAGAGCCTATAGACAGGGTGTTTTCTCGCAGGTCCTTCCGAAACCACGACCTATGAAGTTAATTTTCAAGTCAAAGGAGTCAGCGCATGCACTCTTACATTCCGTCCTGGATGCAAAAAGAAGTGATGTGAGCAGCCATCTTTGAAGTTCGATCTGGATATCTCACGATCGTACAAAGGCCCAGACGGAAGAAATAACAATATTGAAGAAGGAGCTTGCCGCGCTTCGCTTGAATGGAGAAGTGGATTTCGTATGGGAATTCAAAGGCACGATAAATGCAATAACAAAAATGCGCAAACGCAAGATTGTGGATTGTGCAGCCAGGAACAGATTCCGCATTAAGTAAGTCAGTCGATATCCCATCTACTGAGGCCCACCTGAGTAACAATAACACAACGATTACAGTGTACTATCAAAATGTCACGGGTTATGATATCTTTCGTTGTGATAGAAATTATTTGTTGGTGGCATCTTAGTCGTTTCTTTATCAAGTCTAGGGTGTCTTCAGGTTCCCACGAGTATTGCGACGGGGGAACATCTGTTTGTGAGATTCTCCATCTCTCCTATCACTTACATCATTGGTACTTTTTACATACCACCAATGCAAGTATTACGAAGTCCTTTGATATGTGTGTCGTGCGGAGACGTACTGGGCTCTTTTCCCGAAGCTACCGTCTCTATGCTTGGGGCTTTTAATATGCCCTACGTTTCCGGGAATGTAAATGCTGATAAGAGTCAAAGTTGCACCTCTAAATATGGTTCTCTCCAAATGCAGATTGATATCTTAAATTACGTATTTGATTGTCTTGAATCCTTGAATTTGTCGCAAATCAACATCAGTAATGCACATGGTTCCATTTTAGAACTTGTTTTCACTAACGTTACTAATCTTGGAAGGAAAATAGCAGCCGACACGCTATTACCCATTGACAATTATCACTCTCGGATTTCCTTCGAATTGAGCATTAATAAGGTCGCTGATGAAATGTATAAGCGTAATCATGTGATTATTACTTGATATAATTTTAAGCCTGCAAGTGTTACTATAATATTATTACTATTATAGTACTAGTGACCTAAAATACCTTATCATTGCAAAGAAAGAGGCACACTTGGCTTATAAGAGGTCGTAGCTTGACAGACTATCAGAGATTTTCACAACCTAGGGCTCAATATGAAACAATGTTCGAAAAGAATTCGAAACTTTTTAAGAAGTTAAGACTTCATGAAAATAAAAAAGGCTTAAAATTCTTGGGAAAATTAAAACTGGTTTTTCATTTTAAAAATAAATTTGAAGAGAAAATTGACAATGTATGGAATCCGGCTATTAAGTGGATAGGATTTATGCATATTTCTCAAAGGCTTTTGATACATTCGATCATAATATTTTAGTGGCGAAGATTAGATCTCATTTTTATTCTTGGATCTCAAGTTACTTGAGTGGCAGATGTCAATCTGTTCAAGTTGAACATAAATACTCCAACGCATTCCATGCAACATCTGGGGTGCCACAGGGGTCACATTTTGGGCTGCTCTTTTTTGTCCTTTTTGTCAATGATGTTGGAGGCGTCTTAAAATTGTCTTCCTTTTTACTCTATGCTGATGATCTTAAAATGTTTAAGGTGATTCGCTTCCTTTTGGACTGTATTGACGTACAGCATGATTTTGATCGATTGCAGGATTCGTGCTCTCTAATGGGTTGCTGCTTAACATTAAACAACGCTCAATAATATCCTTTACGCGGAAAAAGTGACGATAAGGTATGAGTACATGACTAGTGATGAGATTCTACTCAGGGTGGGGCTGTTGCGTGACCTGGGCCTTATCTTGGACAAAGAACTTACCTATAATAACCAAGTTTCTAACGCTACACATAAAAGTCTCAAATCTTTGGATTTAGTCATGAGAAATTCTTCAACGTTGAAGAAACCACTAGCGCTAAAGACATTATATTTGCTCTTGTTCGTTCGCATCTTGATGATGCCTCGATTATCTGGTCTCCATTGTGTATGATCCATAAAATTATATTAGAGAGAGAGCGCAAAATCGTTTTCTTCTATTTGCGGCCGGACAACTATGAGTGGCAATGATAAGACAAGAGCATAACTATGATGGAATAAGAACATTGTTAAACATCCCGAGGATAGCGTCAACATTTGTATTTTCGGACATATCCTTAACTACGGACTGAATTCTGTTCTCACGCAAATTTCAGGGAAGCAAATTCGTTCCGTAATATTCTGAGCTTCTTTAACCCTTTCAGGGGCAAATTTTTCAGTCAAAATAGTTCTTGTCATCAATGGTTACTTATAGGATCCAAGATGGCGACTATTTAACTCCTAATTCGCAATTTTCGATCGATTGATACAAAACTTGCATTATGGCGGTTTTTCTGGTCGCTTTTTACGATTCTGACATAAAAATTGCAAGATTCAAAATGGCGGATCCAAGATGGCGTGTAATGAACTCTCAATTCAAATTTTTTTATCAATGAAAATATGAGATGAGAATCACAATCAGCGACCGAAAGAACTTCCTCGCGTCTAGTTCCATGCCTAGCGAAAAGAAAAAACTCAAATTCGGTAAAAAAAACATGCCCACAAAAACTCTCATACGTCAAGTTTCGCACCTATCAAAATGAAAATGCGCGAATTTGGTCTAATGTTGTTGCCATTTTTGGATCTGCCATCATGAATTTTGCAATTTTGGCATCAGAATCGTAACTAGCGGCCCTAAAAAATTATATAGTATTACGAGGAACAATTATTTCCATTTTTGACATATTTCAAATTTTTTTCGAAAAAACTAGCATGCCGAAAATTTTGAAAAAAATTTTTAAAACCTCTACAACTTTTGGTTTGAGTATAGCCGAATTCATTCGAAACAAACTCGTTTTTTGAGTTTGAATTGTTTATAACTATGTATCAATAAACGATTTTACACCATTTTTAAAAATAATTACGAAGCGTGGACCCCAAGAATGAAGGTAAACATGCTGCAAACTGTAAACTGTACTTAGTATTTAAAAAAATACAAAAAAACAGGTCGTACGTATATGTACCACTGCCCCTGAAAGGGTTAATACCTCTACAAATCGCTTAAGAACCTTGTGAAGTAGACATGTTTAATATATTTAAAAATATGTCTCTGTAGTTTTTACCTGGATCTTGAGATTTTCGTGTATGTCAACTTTACAATTTCACAATTTTAGTATTCTAACTTTTAAGAATCGTGTGTACTAAAGGGCATTTCCCGTTCACTGTTACAATAAGTAACTTTAAACTGCCAAGTAGAAATAATTTAGAATTATTTCAATTTTAATTCGAAATTGTTTTATTCAGTTTACAAAAGATTCTAAGTTAAAAATGTTACAAGTTAAATGTTACAGTCGGGTATTTGAATACTAATGAAAATGAAAAATTGTTCAGTCGGATATTGGAGAAAAATAAACATGAAGTTTTGCAATAACCCTGATATAATATTCTTGTTAGTAATTTATTTGTCTTGTATTTATATTTATTATATATTTATATAGATAAGCGTTTATTTCTTAGCCTGCTGGCCTTGAAACATTGACTTGCTTACACTTCCATTTATACAGAAAGTCCCTACAACTACCTCTTAAAAACTAACCTCCATCCATACATTCTCTCTAAGCCGCTCGCTTTTATAACCTTGCCTTCCTCGCTTCGCCTCGCCTCGCACGCATGTCGCTACTTTCTCGCATTACCAGCCTCTGCCCCCGCGGCTAATCCCTAATACTTACCTACTATTTACAATATGTACCATTTTCTTACATCTTCTTCTCATACATATAATCTTTCCTCCCCATTCCTCTTCCTCCTTCCTTCTGTTCTTCTCCATCTTACCTAACAACCCCTTCACAAATGCAACTGCCCTTTTGTTCCTCGTTTCATGCAACAATACCTCCATGCATCCGTATCTCATTCTCGCTATAAGTTCTTAACTTCCTTGCGCTCCTTTCTCACGCAAATATTCCGCTCTCTCCCTTTAAATAATCTACACATAATTCCCGTTAAATATTGCCTCTCTTATTCTCTCCTTCCCTACTTCCTCTCTCTCTCCATGCTGTTTCTTTGAAGCTCGTATACCCTCCTTCCTTCCTCTTTCATCCGTCTCCATTATCCAGCTGCAATCCATTCGTTCTAAAATACCTTTCCCTTTCCACCTCCATCCTCCCACCCCTAAGTCCGTTCTCCTTCTCCCACCATCATTCCCTAACCATCTTACTTCTCCCCTCTTCTAAAAATTTCTGCTCATATTTAAACGCTTGGATCCCCGTTAAAATCCCTAAACTCGTTCTTCATGTTTCCCTCCTGCCAATATAGTTCAGCGTATTCCTTGCTAACCCCAGTGTCCACTTTACATACCTCTCCTGTATCCTATTTACCTCCTCTCTTACTTTCCACCACCACACCTCCACTCTGTAAAATAAGACACTTATCACTAGGGAATCAAATAATTTAATTCTCCCTACAAAATCATTTGTAAACATCCTTCTTCCCAGCCCCCACACCTGCTTCATCACCACATTTACCCTTCTCACTCTCTTTTTTATATGACCATCCGCTGCCCCATTCCTCCGAAACAGGAATCCCAGTTACACAAACTCTTTCACCTCCTGTACCGCTTTTCCTTTCCACTTCCACTCCCCTCCCTTATCTCTCCCACCTCCTTTCCTAAACACCATAACCTTCGACTTGTCCGCACTTAACTCTAACCTTTTTATGTCCAAGTATCTTCTCAACCTTTTCTTCATCTTCTTTAAAGCCTCTTCGTTCTTTTCTAGCAGCACTATTTCATCTGCATATGCGAGTGATCATATCCTTACTCTTCCTACCACCCAGGCCTCAAACTCCTGTCCATCCAGAAACCCCCAGACATTCCCTCCCCTCCTCTCACCCTATCCTTGGTCTCCTCATATACATCCCGTACCCTCTCGATCAGGACTCTCTCGACTCCCCGCTTTTCCATTGCCTCACACAACCTCCCCTTATCCACCGAAGGGAACGCGCCTTTTAGATCTACAAAAAACGCGTACCACTTTGGCACCCTTTTTGGCTAGTTCTCTATTCACCACGTGCTGCAAGACGTAATACTTGTCAATAGTACTCCTTCCATCCCTGAAACACGCCGGCGTCTCCGGCAGTATGCCTTTCCTCTCAACATCCTTCCGCAGCCTATCTGCCAACACCATCGCGTATATTTTGCATAACGATATTCTTTTGTATTATTGTTTGATAATTTTTAATTTTCAATGTAATATCTTATTGAGCGTTCGTTAATTATATATTAAAAAACTTTTAATATTACAATTCTTTTTAAATTTTTGTTCGAATAATTCAATTTTAAGGAATCATGAATTAAGTTTTTCCATTTTGAAATTTGAAAATGAGGGTGAATTTATTTTTTTGATTTTAGACTATTTTATTTAATTAATTTTAGTGTTAAATTGTGATTTTGTATGCAATAAAATTTAAAATTTTAGGTTTTTAGAAGCTTTTACTTGGAAGCATCCAATTTAATTTTTAATTTAAAATTATTGTGAAATTTTAATCGATTCGAATTGGATTTTATGTAAGTTATTTAATTTCGAAAGCTTATAAATGAAAATAATACAATTTTTATTTGTTTTAATTTCAAGCGATACAATTTTTACCATTCAAATCAGAAATGCTTCAATTTTAAACGTTTTTAAATTTTTCTACTTTCCAAATTTGCATCTGAAATAATTAAATTTCAAGATTCTTTATATAAAAATAAAACTCTTCATTTTTAAACGCTTTGAATCGTAAGTTATAGAATGTCAACTCCGTTTTGAGAAAATTATCAAATTTTCAAAATTTTACTGTGAAATTTTTAAATATAAAGAGATTATTATTTACAAAATTTCAACTTAAAATTCTTTCAATTTACAATGATACAAATCCATTCCATTCTTTTGAAAACATTTGACCTAATTTACAATTGTTGAGTATTTTTTTATTTCAAAATCTTTCAAATCGAGATTGTGAATTATATATCATTGTAACAAACATTCTCAAAAAACCTTCATATATAAAAATTTGTTTGATAAAAAAAATGTAGTCTGAATTTTATTACATATAAAATTTTATAGTTTTATTATATATAATATATAATAAAACTATAAATGTTAAGATGTTAGGATAGCTGTCATCTGAGGAGAATTATCTGTGTAAAGTCTTGCGACAGCAGCACTATGTTCTCTAGGAGGTCCATGTTTTTGTGTGAAAATGAATAACCAAAGCTGTCACGATTGCTTTTGCATCGCTGATTGCTGTCAAAAATACAAAAAAATTATTTAAAATATTATTTTTTGTATAAAGCAGGGTGGCTGCAGATCAGAGAAAACCTGGAAATCAGAGAAAAGACAGGTAAATTTTTTTTAGATCACTTATTCAAATAAAATATCATTCCAGTCAAATCTCTTTCAATAAACTATGGATTATTTAATGCATTTTAGACAATTGAGATTTGAAAAAATATATTTTAATAGTTCGAAGCAATTCTAAGAGATTTAAAGATTTCAAAGGATTTTAAACATTTCCGGATATTTGAAAAGATTCCGAAGAATTCCCAATAGATTTCAATCATCGTAAGGGATTTCAAAGGATTTGAGAATGTTTTTAAAACATCCACGGAAGTCACAAGAGTTTTAAAAAGATGCAGGAGACTTCAAAAGATTTTAAACGGTTATAAATATTTTAGGGTATTCCAAAAAATTCCAGTTCATTTTCAAAAGACTTCAAATTTTTCAAGACCTTTCTAAGGATTTGAATTATTTTAAGGAATTAAAGAAAGTACTTTTAATACGTTTCAATAATCTGCAGTTATTGACAGATTTTAGAGTATTTCTAATAATTTCAATTAATTTTCAAGGCCTTAAAAACATTGTGAACAATTTCTAAAGGTTTTAAAGGATTTAAAATATTGTAGAGAATTTGTAAAGATTCCAAGGAATTCCAATAGGTTTTTATCAAGGCATTTCCAAAGATTTGACATAATTTGGAATATTTTAGGATATTTTAAAAGATACCAAGAAATTTTCAAGAGTTTTCAGAAATATCAAGAGATTTCAAAAGATTGTACAGAACTTAAAATATCTTAAGATTGCAGGAAATTTTGAAGGATTTTAAATAGCCTGGGTATTTGAAAAAGTGCCGAGAAATTTTCAATTAATTTTAAAATATGCAACTTCTCATGTATAAATTCTTATAAACTACTATAATATGATAAAAACCCATGAAATTCTATTGTAATATTTTCTGACATCCTGTCGAATTTAATAAAATACATTGAGAGCTTTAAAATTCCTTAAAATCATTGAACCTCTAGAAAACCTTAAAACTTATTATTTTAAAATATTTTAAACGCTTTGAAATCCATTTAACTTAATAAAATTCATTAATACTTCTTTGGAATCTTTAAATATTTCCTAAAATATTTCAAATTAAGTGTTTTTAAAATGCCTTAGAATTTTTAGACCTAACGTAAAATCTAAAACATCCCTTTAATTTATTGAAATAACCAATTCACAGGAATACAATACAATTTAGAAATACATATAGGTAAGGACTGAATATCGCAAAAATTTCAAGTAGATTTTTGGAAAGCGTCCCGGCAAAATGTATTAGAGAGATGTACAGGAGAGGAAGATGAACGGTTGAGTGTGGATGAGTGTGTGAGGTAGATTTTGGATGGTAATGGACAGGGATGATGGTGATGAAGAAATTGGAAGAAGTAAGGGAAAGAAAGGGAGAAGGGCAGAACCAAACGGGTAATCCTGAAAAAGGAAAGTAAAAAGCAAAATTGATTTAAATACCGTGGAAAATGAATTTTTTTATGGTAAGAGAAAACGGAAGCCCTGGAAGATCGCTCATTCGTAGGGTTAATATAATTATTATTATTTATATTACGTAAGGCGAAATAGTTGACTGTAAGTAGTTGTTAAGTTAGTCTAAAGATGGATTTGTAAAAATATGTACAGGGAGCGGAGGCCCTCAAACCCGTAAAAGGGAGAGATTAAATATACATACAACTCATTCAATACTTTCTCTACATGTTTTGTCCATGTTTGAATGCACCCCACTAGATTTTGCTTTAGATTGCATTGAAGAAAAATTTAATTTGAATCATAGTTTAACTGAAATATCAAAAAATTAATTTGTAATAGTTACGAGAACGATTTTTAGTGGCACTTTTTTCTCCTTTAACAAAAAATTTTATAAACAAATTTCGTGTTGCCCTATATGTTTACCATTGTCTCCAGTTGATTCAGATTTGATCTTACGAGATATTGAAAAAACAACTTTATAACATTGAATTTTTGTTAAATGCATTAAAAAGTATTGAAGATTCTATAAACTTACCCATGAATCCGAGATTCATAATGTTGTACACTATCTTGATTTTCAATGATAAAAACTCCAAATGGTGATTTATTAACAAATTCGTACAAAAAACCTTCTTGGTCTGGTAGATACTTAAACTATAATTCACACGACTTATTTTGTCACGAACTTGGTTTAATAAAATGTTTAGTAGATAGATGTGTTGAATTAAGTGATATCCAATTCAGAAAAGAAAATTTAAATCAATTAAAAACAACTTTAGTACATAATGATTACCCGCTTGATTTATTAACGACATTATTACAGAACGCATTCATGAAATTGACGATAACAGGAATAAAAAAAAACAAATGGAGTGATACTTACGATAGAATTAATTTAAATGTTACCTTACCTTATTTTCATTCTAAAATTTAATATCAACGTTCATTTTAAAAACACAAATACTTTAGATAATTATTTGTTGAAGAAGAAAGAGAGAGATTCCATGGAAAATTTATCTGGTGTTATTTATCTAATTAACTGTAAATGTTTTAATAAAGCTTATATAGATGAAAATGTGCCGAGATTAAAAACCAGAATTTCTTAACACAAAAGAGATTGGGAAATTGGGAATTTTAACACAGGTTTGTCACAGCATTCTTGGAATTTTAGTCATTATTGTGATTTTGATTTCAAAAATATTAAAATATTAGCTAAAGAAAAAAACACGTATCAACGACGTATTATTGAGTCTATTTTTATAAATAAATTTCGCAAAATTTCAGTTATTTTACTCATTGAAATTCTAAATATTTATAAAATTTATCAAAGCATTATAAAATAACGTCATTTTGTTTAGTTACAAAATTTCTCACTTTCAAATTTAAACTTATTTTCGCGCTGCCTCATCAGAACTTTCAATGAAAACTCATCTATTGTTTTGTCAACGTTGATTACGTACACTGTCTTTAGGTATTTCTCAACTGTGAATTTCTGTTCGTTCTTCCTAAACTACGATTAAAGCCTCATTTATTATTTTATGAGACTTTATTATAACCTTTTTTATTGTTTTTAAAATTTGACTCATTAAAAAGTTTGACTGCAATATTTTCAACGACATAGTTTATTGTGTTTTTACTCTACGACATTAATCTGATGTTTTTGACTTCATTTAAACTTCGATAACTCAGGTAATTTTAAATTATGTTGCGTAATTATTTATCATGATTGTTAGCGTAATACATAAGGAAGAATCTAGGATTCAACATTCATAAATATCGTCGGTCGAAGAAAGGATTGATTTGGTTTCAAATAATTATACAAATCTTTTCTTGATGTAATTTAAAATAATTGCACAACTAATTATAATATCATATAAAAGTATAGACTTGTCGTTGTACATAATTTTTGTGTACATTTTTTTCAGTAAAAAAAAATTTAATCACAACTTGCATTTGTTATTCAAATTTAAAATTCCCGCCAAGAACGGTGGTAGCAGCAGCAAGCGTCTCGAAGCTGACTGAAACTGAACGCTCGGGTTTGAGGCGCGCGCAATACGATCTCTAACATCTTGAACATTTAGGAGTCAGTAGGGTATTGGAAGCAGCTCAGAAGGTGGTTTTATTAAAAAACTGTCGAATTGTAAGGAACTTTCTTGAACATCAGGAAGCAAACGATTAAGAATCTGTGGAGTGGCAGAGGTAGCTCTAAGAAAGCATCCAGATGTGACTGTTGTCATCTTCCACGCTCGCGGCCGCTCGTAATTTTATACCTACAACATCATCAGTCACTTGACTTAGTCCATGGCTATGATGTATAACCGGATTCACCCGAGTAAAAGTTTGGAATGAAAATAATATATATATATATATATATATACATATATATCCCTACCGAGGGTGTTCTCGCGTTGATGTCGCTGTAGTCATTAAGCTTTCTTCTCATGACTGACGGCTATGTTGGCGGTAGCACTGCTACTGACAGGGTATCCCATGCCAGGCAGGCGATAATGAAGAGAAAAGGGACTAATCAAACAGCTGGCCAGCAAGAACATCTACGACAAACGGTAAGCAGTGGAACATCAACCGTGCCTGCTGAGAATGCTTTGGCTAGCGTTAGCTATTTGCAGCCAACCACCTCCACAGAAATACCGTGGGATAGTATCAAGTAGTATAACGCAATGAACCAGGATGTTGTGCGTTTCTATTACGAAAGTGCGAAGTGTGAAAGAAAAATGGAAAAAGGATACTATATAAATACAAATTTTGCTGCAAATTATTCTAATATACAGAAAGTCGCACTAAGACATCTTATCGCTAAGGTGAAGGACTTCAGGATTAATTAAACATCACAAAAGACCGAGCAATTGAGATTAAGCAAAAGGTTGATTGGGCGTGGAAAAACGACGGCAATGAATATAAGTTAGAGGAAGCCGCGTCGCATGGTTAAGCAGGGGCAATTGATGTTCTCCCTCAACCTATTGATGATCCAACACCACCAAATCATCCAGAGGTGGATGGCCTTACACTAGCAGAGGCAGAAGCAGAGATTCAGCAACCAAAAAGCGACGGAAATGGACATACCATACGAAAAGAGATGTTATGCACCTTTATTTTTTGTCAGATAAATATGGACAAGGTGTGAGGAGAGAACGTCATAGACTCTTCTTACTTAAATGCCCGGTGTGAGGAGAGAGCATCATAGGCTCTTCTTGCTTAAATGCCTAAGGGTTAGCCACAAAAATAAATGAGCAGAATCTGACAGATCAAAAGGCTCAATATTTGTAAAAAGATTACTATCGGCTGTTGAAATAGCTGCTATCAAAATGGAAGTGGAGCAACAGCTTCTTATTGATGAACTACCCTTGGAAGATGTGGACAACGAAGCCTTGATTGAAGCTGAAGGCCTAGGTGCTAGGGATAATGAACATCATCTGCTGGATTTATTAGAACCACATCCGCATATTAATAACGAAGATGTGGATAGCGAAATCCCAAAAAATCTACAGCACCTTGAAAGGAATTTTGTTCATGATTTACTAGAGTTCAGATACGTAGAACCAACACTAAGTTATTCTCTGCCCAAAATGAACATCACAAATTATCTGCGAGCACCTAGAACACCTCAACAGCAAGGTTTTACCTACGTATTTGGACAAACAACTAGATCTGCAAATGCAGTTTTTGTACCAGCAAGTGATCGAGATCCACCATGGAAGATCAGGTTGGATACGGATGTCAGCAAAGTAAGGTGCAAATTGGGTCGATGAACTCAATATAAAAAAGGAAATAGAACCGGAAAGCTGATAAACCATGTTACGAAAAGCATCCATCCTCGATATATCGAAACACTAACACCATCAATATTGGATGAGATTATGGTTTCCCAAAGGCAAAGACTTGATTTTCTTTCGGCCAGACTGCGTCGGTACAAGAAAAGTAGTGCACGAAGGCATCAAAATCGAAACATTCAGACAGTTGAAAGAAGATTCTATCGTGAACTGAGTGTAAAGCAAAATAACCAGAAAGACACCGAATTCCCTCAATTGGAAGATATGAATAACTACTGGTTGGGTGTTTAGGGAAAAATGAACAGATGCAATTTTGACATTGCGTGGGTCAAACTGGAGACAAGAAGGGGAAAGAAATAGCCCTGAAATGCAGCTGATAAACATCACAGATTTAGATATTTTAGCGGTATGAAAAAGACAAGTAACTGGAAAGCTCCAGGTCCGGACATGGTGCACAACTTCTGGCACAAGTACCTGACGAGTGGGCCTCATGAGTTGGCAAGTTGTTTTCAGAAGATGATTGAACACCGAGATCTGATGCCAGGTTTTATGCTCGAGGGTACTACGTATATATTACCCAAAAACCCAGATGCTTAAAATCTATCTAAATTTCGACCGATTGCCTGTCTTCCAACAATTCCAATCATTGCAGATAAGGTATATTCTCATTGCGATGAGAATGACATCCTTACAGAAGAACAAAATGGATGTTGTAAAAACTCACGAGGCTGTAAAGATCCAGTCACTATAGACTCTGTTGCCATGACTCAAGCTTGTAAGCATCAAAGAAACTTACACATGGCATACATTGACTACAAGTAAGAGTTTCCTTCCGTGTCGCATGCTTATTTGCTTGAAGTCTAAAAACTTTAAAAGTCTTTCCACGCATTGTTGGCTTTCTAAGTCATGCGATGAGGCTCTGTGGTACAAGAATCTAGTATTTTGATCATGGACAACCAAGGATAACTAGATCAATACGCATTACGACGGGTATATTTTAAGGGGACTCTCTTAGTGCACTATGGTTCTGTACATGGATGACCTGAAGCTGTACGCTAGTTCAGGCCTGAAACTGCAGCAGGTGATCGATGTCACAAAATCGTTTTCCAATGATATCCACATGGAGTTCGAACTAGATAAATGCAGAACAGAGCATTTAATCAGAAGGGAATTAGGGACATCGAGGTAATGGCTGCAGGCGAATCATATAAGCATCTGGGTGTTCTTGAATCTAAGTGTATTCAGCATACGGTACTTAAGACCAGCCTAACGACTGCTTTCACTGCGAGACTGAGATTGATTATGAAGAGTTTTCTCAACTCGGCAAAAAAAATCAGGGCAATCAACACATATGCCATCCCTATCTTCATGTACTCCTTCGGGCTCATCAAATGGTCTAACACCGACCTTAAAAAGTTAAACAGAACAGATTGAAAGGTTAGCCCTACCACGACATAGTAGGGGCGGTATAGATGTCACAACTCTGACGAAACCACAATTTGTGCAGTTGCGAGACTATTTTATCAGCAAACAAAATATTGCGCTTTAAGATGGTCGTGGGGGCTAAAGCGCAGGCTTTGGACCCACTCTGTCGGCTTGCGGGTTCGATTCCCGCCTCGCACTC
>JAAAKG020081436.1:0-16778 GCA_010014905.2 Druon quercuslanigerum | reverse complement strand
TACATATTATTATATAATGATTATTATTAACTACGAGATGTTCAAAACATATCGTTTCAAAAAATTGATCTAGATAGAAAGTATTATTATTATTAATAAGAAAAATTCATTATTGTATCAATAAATCAAAATATTTATTAATTTTGATTGACAATAAATAGTTCAGGAATTCGAAATCGCTGCAGCGAATTTTTTAAATTCCAATTTTAGTATATAAATAATAATAATAATAATTATTTTTATAAATTGTGGTATACAATTTTTCTAAGCATGTGTAGATACCTTAGTTTAAAAATACACTCGAAAAAAAGACTCACGAATCCAAATTGGAATGACAGCAAATTGGTCAAATATTAAATTTTGTATTTAACAGAATTTTTTGTAGTGTACTAAAATACTAAAAAGCCCACACATCCACATAGAAAAATTTTAAACATAGGTTATATGGATCATTTCTTTAAATACCAAAATTAGAATTTAAAAAGTTCGCTGCATTTTCAATGTGGGTTCTTGGAGTATGGCGATTTTTACAGTGAATTTTGATCCCTGGAGAGTTTTTAAGTGCTTGAAAAAATTTCTTTGCCTTTTTGCGCAGGTGTTGAGAATTTTTTTTCCAAAAAAAGTAAAAAATTGAATAGAAACTATCTCTTGAAAAATGGGATCTTAAAATTCGCAAAAAATTGGAATGTAAAAAAATTAAAATTCAAGAAAATTTAAAAACTTTTCAAAAAAGACATTTTACAAGAAATATTTTCGAGTGTGGGTATAACCAAGCTGAATATCTAATCTGTTTATTTTAAATAATTATAATATTTTAAGATTCGAATACGCTACTTTCTCGCCTTTAGTGATTTTGAATTCCAAAATTTGGTCTTTTTAAGTCTTCCTAATATTTGTGTCATTAATTAAAAACCTTTTCAACAATCTTTACATATTTGATATACACTATTCAGTGTAAAAAGTTTTCGTACACCTCTTTTTTGCAATTTAAAATGAGTCCCGAATGAAGCCAATTTTTCTATTTTTTAAAGTAGATATTCCAAAAATAGTGTAAAATTCAATGTTTTCTTAAAATTTCAATAACTTCCGAAATAATCAGCATTTTTCAATGGTCTTGGGCTTATTTTGCAGCTATTTCTTTATCGTTCTTCATGAACTTGTAACAA
Source organism: Druon quercuslanigerum (assembly GCA_010014905.2). Taxonomy (NCBI): domain Eukaryota; kingdom Metazoa; phylum Arthropoda; class Insecta; order Hymenoptera; family Cynipidae; genus Druon; species Druon quercuslanigerum. The sequence continues at coordinate 15,612 of JAAAKG020081436.1, read as the reverse complement.
AAAATTTGGAAAAATTGCAATATTCTTTGTGATAGTAAAAATGTTTTTTTTAGAATATATGAAACGTAATCATGAAGTTTCGATGAAATTTCCTCATAATAGATATTTATTTAAGTTTTATTCTGATTTGCCGACTGATAAGATGTTTTCTCATATTTTTTCGACTTTTTGTTACAACTTCACGTTCTTGCAATTCGATAAAAAAATTTTAAGATTTATAAAACATTTAAAACTTTTTATAATTTCAGAAGTTATTGGACATTTAGGAAAACATTGAAATTCACACTATTATGTAAACATCTGCTTAAAACATAGACAAATTGGCTTCATCCTGGGCTAATATTATAAAGAATTTCAATAGCAATCAACCCTTTCAAGACATTTTTTTAGCTTAATTAATTAAATCTGGCATTAATTAAAATTAAAAGAACTTAATCAGTCATAAAAAAGAGGTGTACGAAAACCATTTAGACTGTATTTGGTACTTCATAAAATAATCTCAATTCATTTCATAACAAGTTCCTCTAAAGAAAAGGCAATACATTCAGCGAGTTAGAAAACTGGACAAGAAGCATTGAAGGAAAACTTTATAAAGTTTCTTTATTGGCCATTGTCCACTTGTGGAGGAGCAGAACAATATTTTCCCGAGTGACATTTGCCCTCGAGAGATAGTCGCTTTACGTGAAGCCCTCGACAATATACTTTCCGTTTTCCACTTGCTTACTCAAAAGTCGCCGATGAAAGCATCACACCTCTTTTGTGAGATTTCACTTTGTTCGGAAAGGCGATATTCAGAATAAGTGTTAGGGAAGAAGTTGACTCTAACTATTTCTCGGGTTACTACAGAAGCCGTAGGCACAGGGGGTGGGAGGTAATTTTTGGCCCGGAGCCAATCAAACAAAATGTGGGCCAAATGCCTCTCTAACCCTCACGAATGTCTTACCGATTACCAATATATCAGCCTGTCACATGCAAACATTCTAAAACCCTTCTACCTAATTGCTTTTTCCATCCCTTTTCTGGAACTTTGTATTCTTGAGTTTCGCCAGAAAAAAACTTTTCTATAGGACAAGAAAAAATATTATTGTTTGAGAGATAAATTTTAATGAAACATACTTATCTATAAAAGTAAATGCGTAATGTTTACGTTTATTAACATATTTTCTCGAGGTTTACCTTGCCGAATTTATTTTTTATTTAGTAGAAAATTAATTTTTTAACTGAAATATTAACTAATCCATTTTTTGCCAAAAAATGATAATTATAAGTTTAAAATTTAACTACTTGGTCGAAACTTGAACTACTTAATTAAAAACTATTTTTATTGATTGAAGATTTACCTATTTTTTGGAATTCGTTCTTCCATTATTGGTTCAAAACTTATCATTCCTATTCGAAAATTCAACAGTTTGGTTACAAATTTATATATTTTGGTGTAAATTCGTCTTTTTCATAAAAAATTAATCCTCAACTGTTTAGATGAAACTTAAACTGCTTTGATTCAAATTTATTTTATTTGCTAAAGATTCACGACTTTGGTTCAGAATTTAACTATATTGTTTAAAATTATACACCACTATTTGTCACTTCGTTATTGCTCACAAACTAATGGTTTTCAGTTAAAAATTTAGTATTTGCATCAAAATGAACTTTTTTGTTACAATATTCAACTGTTGTTTTGAAAATTTGACGTTTTGCCTTTAAAAATGCAACTTTTTTTGTTAAAAATTTGTCTTTTTGGAAAGAGAATTCTGTTATGCTAATAAAAAATTCTACTATTTGTTTGAAAGTGTAATGTTTTGTAAAAAATGCAACAATTTCCTGAAAAAATTTTTCTATCTTGACTAAAAAATTTTTTCTGGTTGAAAAGTCAATTATTTTGTACAAAATTCATCCTTTTTCAAATAGAATCATCTCTTGTGGTAGGAATTTTATCTTTTTTTGTTAAAAAATGTAACTGTGTGAATAAAAATTAATCTGTGTTAGCCGCGGATTCAACTATTTTTTTTAAATCCGTCTTTTTTAAAAAAAATCTGATCTTCCTTGGTTTAAAATGTAACCGTTTTGTTATATTTTATTCTTTGTTGGTCGAAAATTCCACCATTTTTTGAAAAGTTCATCTTTTTTGTTAAACTCAACTGTTTTTGATATAAAACTATAATGTTTGTATGAAATATCAATTATTACATTTTTCGTCAAATATTCAGCTATTTGGTTTCATTTAACTAAATTTAATGTAAAATAAAAATTTCAATTATTTGGTTAAATATTCATGTTTGTAGTTTAAAAATTTCACTATTTGTAAGAAAATTCATATTTTTGGTTATAAATTTAACTGTTTGCTTAATAATTTTTTTAAGTTAAACTATTTGGTTAAAAGTTCATCTGTTCACGTAGCAAAATGAACTGCATGGTTACAAATTAAACAAGTTTGTTGAAAATTCTAATGTTCTGTTAAAAACTCATCTTTTTGATTCGAAATTCAAATTTTTTTAGGTTGAAGATTCATATTTTCGGTACAGAAGTTCTCCATGGAAAATCTATATAATTTCAAAAAAAAATTGAATTTTTCGCTTGCAGATACAACTATAATGTTTAATATGAAATTTTTGTTCTTGAAGTTAATTCTTTAACGGTTTGAGTATAGTTGAAAATTCAATTATTTTGTTAAAAAATTATTTTCTTCGCTTTTCTTGATCAACGGTTTTTTGAAAATGTCGACTGTGTAGCTTGAAAACTCAACTCCTTCCTGGAAAATTTAATTATTTTGTTAAAAATTCAATATATTTCAACTTTAAATTTTAAGCATTTCCGATTGATTGATGCGTAATGTTTACGTTTATTAATATATTATCTCGAGGTTTACCTTGCCAAATATCTTCATTTTTTAATATTTAGTATTACATGCATGGATAATAGACACATTTTTTTTTGCGAAAACCACCCTTAGAGTTGGTCCCCAAAAAGTAGCATTTCATTAATATCTCAAAAACGAAACCCGATTTTTTAACCAAACAAATGTCAACTTATTTCTTACAAAAAAAATGCTTCTCGGGACATATTTGTTATTCTGAAGGGTTTGCAACCCTTATTTTTTACAAGGGTAAATGTGATTTTGTCACACAGAAATTTCAAATTAACTAAACTTCACTATAGATTATACTATTATTAAAAAAATAAAAAATTAATTTTTACATGTTTCAAAATTTCTGAAAAAATTTAATTGCAACGAGTGGTTTATCCCCTTAGAACGCTTATTTGGACCAATATTTTGCATTAAAAACGAAATAATATACTTGTGTCGTGGTAAAAAGTTGACATATTATATTGATGAAATATCAGCCCACATGTAAATGTGAAGAAAAACTGTTTTTATTCCAAATCTAATAATGATACACTTCATGGGGGTAGTCAACCCTCCTTTAAGTAAGGGTGCATATGTTATTTCATTTTTAATGGAAAATATATGTCAGAATAAGGGTTCCAGGATTAAAATTTTAAACGATCGTATAAAAAATGTAAATCTCCCATTTACACTTGTATAAAATAGGGTTGCAACCCCTAGGCATGTAAAATATGTCCCAATGAGTTTCTCTTTATAAAAAATAAGCTGACGTTTGTTTGGTTGAAAAATTCAGATTCATTTTTGATGTATTAAAGAAAAACTTTTTTTGGTGGTAAACTTTAGAGTCAGTTTTCACCCCTTAAATCAAGAATCTTTACTTCTCAAAAAAATGTTTACGAAAAAACTGTATTTTTTTGATATACATAAAAATTTAGTTGAATTAAATAATTTTAGGTTCCTTCGATAATTCCTTGGAATTAAAAAAAATCAAAAATAATTCGATTCATAAGATTTCAAAGTGATACAAATTCAATTCAAAAGAATGGACATTAATTCGAACAAAAATTTAAAAATGAATACAATTTAATTGATTTTAGTGAAATGAGAGAAAATTTAGAAGAATTCAAGTCAAATAATAAAATTTTGATGAAATTTATAAAAAAATTAATGCAAATTGAAGAAAAAAATTATCAAAGATAATGACGCAGGTTTATAACAGAGAATTTCGTACTTTATTACAATAATACAATATACTATTTTTAAATTCATTGAATTGATTAACTTTCAAAGAATTCAAGTAAATTAAAAAAATTTAACAGAATTTGAAAGAATTACACAGAATAAATAAATTCTTTGAAATCTAACACAATATTATAAAATTCCGTGAAATTCTATGAAGTCTAAAGGTACTTCATGGAAATACCCTAAAATATTTTTTAAATCCTTTAACATTTTTTTAAATCCTTTCAAATTTTTTGAAATCACTCAAAATTTTTTAATGCTCTTTAAAATTTATTGCAATTTAAAAAAATGTAAAATATTATAATTATTCGAAATGTTTAAAACCTCTTTTTAATTTTTGAAGCTCTTGGAAATTCTTTGGTATTTCTAACAAATTTTTACTATAGTATGAAGTATCTACATACATTGAGTTCATAAGAAAATTTTTGTCATCGCTTAAAGTTGAAACGACTTTACCCCACAATGTAAAGTTACTCACTCAGAAAAAGAAATAAATAAAGTAATTAAAAGAAAAAATTTACTGGAAAAGTGACATTTTTAAGAAAATAAAATTAATAAAATTTATGGCAACATTAAATAATCTGCTTATTGTTACTTGGAAAATAACCAGATTTATTCTTAACTTTACTCAAAATCAAGTAACAAATAGTTAGAATTTATTTTATAATTTTATTGGTTTTCTACTTTTTGAAAATTATTTTTATCTCTTAAAAGCAGTGATTATCAAGGAAAGTATTTTTTCATTTGATTTCTGACAAAATGCTGTTGCTTTCTCTCACAAAAACAAAAATTCTTTTAAAAATTATTCTGCAAGATGAAAAGTATATGATATTCACTGTCGAAATTTCCAGAAACTTTTGAAAGTCAAGTTTTTCACTAAATTTTTTCAGAATACTTCCAACAAAACTATAACAAAAAATACTTACGTTAAACTTTAACATTTGTCAAAAAGAAAATAATCGCTGATCTTACAATTTGTTATTGATAAAGAGATCATTAATCATAAAAAATGAAATTGCGGATGAATCGGTTTCCTCCACATGTGCAGCTTAGCCCCATTTTCCGGTATTATCATCCCCTTATATGGAGATTTTGTAAGAAGAAGGAGAAAATTTTGAATATCACACAGGAAACGTTTTTAATAAAAAGAATATATTTTATCATGAAAAGAATAGTTAATTCCTTATTGCCTCATAACAGATAAGTCAAAACAATTTGATAACTTTTAGATTTCCTTTTTAATAGAAGAAGAAACGTGCTGTGGTTTCAGTAGTAGTATCACGTTTTGGTCAGGCAAACCGCAATGCCTCCGATTTAAAATACTAACAATAGAGTGTAAAATATTATAAAAGAAAAACAATTTGAAGCTGGTATTCTACAACTTTAGTAGATTAAAAACAAAATTAAAACTATATTTTTGTAATAAATAACTTTTTGTAAGGATTCATGAACAATGAAATAATTTCAGACAAGTTTTTGTATTATTAATTGATTCTTATTGCAAAGAAATTATTTTTACTTAAAATTTAAATCAGTTTACTGTCATCACATTAACTTTCCAGAAAATTTTTAAAAAAGGGAAAATTGGTAAAAGTATTTTATTGGTAAAAGTCGTTTATATAAATGAACCTTTTAGGGTAATTTTATTTCACGAAAGTGTTTTATTAATCAAATTAAATGTATGAAAATCGATTTTTGATTATGAAACATTGCCGTAACAAATCGCGTAGTATTTGGGTTTGGTATTGAGAAATTGGTGCGTTATACGGTATTGATTTTTTGGTACGATACGGCAATCCCAAGGTGGAGCCATAGGAGCTCCACGGAAACCGCCATATTTGTTGTTCCTTACGAAAGCTCGGCGACGAGAAGTGACTTTTCCATCAAGAAACGCGAAAATCAACAATATTTGTGTACGTACAATATCAGTAGTTTTTATCAGAGTCATAAGGAAAATATGGAAGATATTTTCTAACAAGAATTCCGTGTTTTATCAACATTCTGAATCGTTTGCTCCCCTACCCTCGATGAGAGCTTTTGAAACTTCTTATTATCTCTCAGGGAAGAGGATCCTTTTTCATGACAATTGCTTAATGGTGAGGTACACAAATTTTCATTTTCACAAGCTTTATTTTTATATTTTTGTTTTTGGTTTCCTCTTTGACTTTTTATAAAAAGTTTTCTATCTGCAACACTATTATTATTTATCTGCAGTGGCAGTTACTATAATAATTAGATAGATAATTTGTACATTCTCATGAATCCTAAATCTAGACCCCTTGCTGTATTTCATTAAAAACTGTTTTATTACCAAATTTTGTGGTCTAAAAAAGTTATATTTAATTTGAAAAAGTGTGTTTATATTCTGTTGGAAGATCTGTTACGTCAATAGTGGCAAAAGGTTATTCTAGAGTTCTATTTTTGTAACCTGTGATATACCTTATTTCTATTCCAGAAACATCTACGAAGTTATTGTTTCATATGTCAAATGCAAATGAAAAAAAAATAAATAAAAAAAGGCTTGTTGCAAATATGAAAAATAGTTATGAAAGACGTACGAGACTATTATTTTTTATACAACGTACTACATACTCTAAAAGTTTGTTAATTATCTTTAAGGGTGGGAAGCTGGGAAGACTTGTTTTGTTTGTTGATAAAAAGAGAATAAACTTTATACTTAATATAAATGAGGTTTATAACCGAGAGCTTCGCGGAAATCGAGCGGCTGGTTATAAATAATTCACTTAAGGGACCTTCACAATACATACACATTTCTTAGAATTTCTATTCTTAACACATTTCGACTTGTATTGAGTACAGTAGGAATACAAAGTATTTTAAAAGTTATTAGTCGGAAAAAAATGCTTTCTAAATTAATCCGATTTATCGAGGGCAATGATAAAAAGAAAGTTCCTTCATGAGTCTAACAAACTTTCTTAAGAAACGAGTACAATAATAAATAAAGGGAAAAGATATCATTAAAGATGAGTTAAAAGTCCAGAAACAAAGAGTTTTAAAAAGAGATTAAATTTTTTAAACGTCTCTCAAATAAATATTTCTTGTTTTTAAACAATATTTTTTTATTAGTTTCCTACCGATTTTGAAAAATCCCGTTTCTAAATGAATTTGGAGGATGTAGGTTGATTCAAAATATATGAGGACAAGAATAAAAATAGAATCATGAATCTAGTTTAGTTTGATAAACTGATTGCGCGACAAGACCATAATAAAGAATTCCGTAAAGTAAGGGCGCCATACCGTCTGTGTCCAGACGCTCGATAAACCACGTCACGCGCTAACAGCGCGTTAATTCTCATTTCCCACTTTTTTATTATATTGTACTGAGTTGAGTGTTCTTGCGGGAAAAAGAGCATACCGGTCAGTATGTCAGATCCATAATTAATGCGGCTTACATAAATATATAAAGGTTATGCGGCGCTATCATAATTCAAGGGATGAGCCAGACTAATAACAAGCTCGAAAGTTTCGTAAGAAATGTAATTTAAAAGGAAATTTACTTTCAAAAGAAATTTGCGTTTTTGATTAGGTGCAATCGCATGAGGTTTCATTATATCTTCCTGAAATATATTTCATGTCTAAATTCGAATGTTTAAGTAAGAATATTTATTAAAAATGAGTTTTTCAATTAGGAGTTGTTCAAAAACAACCTAGAAAATATAAGTAGAAATAGAATTTGTTAGAAATGCTTGAATAAATTAAAAATAGTGCTTTTGATTTACAAGCAAGGCATCTAAATTTCGATATTAGGCTCTTTCCTCTATTCCACGTTTTACTCGTTTTTAAAAGAATTTTTTATTTTTCTATGTTATCCGGGCACTACTTCTCGTGTTTCCGATTAAATGCTAACTTTTGAAAAATCATTTATGCCATTAAGGTTCCAATTCATCTCTTTTGGTTAAAAATTCTACCATCTACTTAAAGATTTAACTATTCTTTTATAGATAATTTATTTAGTAGAAAAGTAATTTTTTAAGTGAAATATTAACTAATCCATTTTTGGTAAAAAAATGATAGTTTCGAGTTGAAAATTCAACTACTTGGTCGACAGTTGAGCTACTTAATAAAAAACTATTTTTATTGATTTAAGATTTACCTATTTTTTGGAATTTTTTCCTTTTTTGCTAGAAAATTAATTTTCTTTACTGAACTTTAACGTTTTCATTATTGGTTCAAAATTAATAATTTCTATTTAAAAATTCAACAATTTGGTCACAAATTTATGTACTGTGGTGTAAATTCGTTTAGTTAAAAAAAATCAATCTTCGTAATTGATAATTCAACTGTTTAGTTGAAGTTTAAGCTGCTTTGATTAAAATTTATTCTATTATTTAAAGATTAATCACTTTGGTTCCGAATTTAACTATATTGGTTTCCATTTAAAAATTAATTGTTTGCATAAAAATAAACTTTTTTGTTGCAATATTGAACTGTTGTTTAGAAAATTGGACGTTTTGCCTTTAAAAGTTCAACCCTTATTGTTAAAAATTCGTCTTTTTGGAAAAAAATTCTGTATGCTAATAAAAAAATTCTACTATTTGTTTGGTAAAAAATGCAACAATTTCCTTAAAATTTTTTCTTTTTTGACTGAAAAATCTTTTCTGGTTGAAATTTCACTTATTTTGTACAAAATTCATTCTTTTTCAAATAGATTCATCTTTTGTGGTAAGAGTTTGATCTTTTTTGGTTAAAAATGTAACTTTGTGAATAAAAATTAATCTGTTTTTACTACGTATTAAACTATTCGTTGAAAATCTGTCTTTTTGTTTTAAAAATTAATCTCTTTTAGTAAAAATTTGTCCTTCCTGGTTTTGAAATGTAACCGTTTCGTTATATTTTGCTCTTTGTTAGCCGAAAATTCAACAATTTTGTGAAAAATTCATCTTTTTTGTTAAACTCAACTGTTTTTTTATATAAAACTACAATTTTTTATGAAACATCAATTATTAAATTTTTCCTCAAGCATTCAGCTTCTTGGTTTAACTTGACTGAATTTAATGTAAAATTCAAATTTCAATTATTTGGTTGAAAGTGCAAATATTTCGTTATTATTTAGATGTTTAAATTAAAATTTTAATTATTTGGTTCAATATTCATGTTTGTGATTTAAACATTTAACTATGTGGTTATCAAATCAACTATTTTATTCAAAGAGCATCTATATTGATCGAAAGTTGAACTGCTTTGTTTAAAATTCGTCTTTCTGGATAAAAGATTCATCTTTTTGAAAAAAAGTTCTGGGTTAAAAATCCCACTATTTGGTTGAAAATTCATATCTTTGCTTATAAATTTAACTGTTTGCTTAATAATTTTTTTTAGTTAAACTACTTGGTTAAAAATTCATCTGTTTACGTAGAAAGTTTAACTGCATGGTTAAAAATTAAACAAGTTTGTTGAAAATTAAAATGTTCTGTTAAAAACTCATCTTTTTGATTCGAAATTCAAATTTTTCGTCAGGTTGAAGATTTATATTTTCGGTAGAAAAGTTCTCCATGGAAAATCTATATAATTTCCAAAAAAAATGGACTTTTTAGCTTGCAGATACAACTATAATGTTTAAAATGAAATTTTTTTCTTGAAGTGAATTCTTTAAAGGTTTGAGAATAGTTAAAAATTTTCTTCCTTAATTTTTTTGATTAACTGTTTTATAAAAATTTCGACTGTTTAGCTTAAAAACTCAACTCCTTCCTGGAAAATTTAATTATTTTGTTAAAAATGCAATATATTTCAACTTTTATATTGAATTTAATATGGTAGCCAAACATTCATTTTATATAGAAGAATATATTCCCATATTTTCCTGAAAAATCACCCTATTTCCCTTTTTTTAGACCATTTTGGGCATTTTCAAATTAAAAATATGTTGTGATCAGCTACGCCAGATAATTAAAAAAAAATAGGGGTGCTCATATTTCTTTCAAATAGCATAATGTAGTTTTTGAATGGCTTCTTTCTTGAAATTTATCATAAGATGTCCTACTTAAGTTACATGAAAAGATTTTCCTGAGTTTCTTGGGAGTTTCTAAACGGTAATTGGGGGCAATTATTTCACTCGAATGTAGCATTTCATAAAATATATATTTATTTGGAAAGTAGAATGATCTGAGGTTGATTGCAGGTTGTCAGGTTTGATTTTAGGTTACAATTGCTAATAATGGTATATTAGGAACACATAGAGCACACCTTTTGACCCAATTGCCTCTATAGTCCTTGCAATGAAGCAAGTTATTGGTATAACAGCACGCAACAAAAATAATGTGCACAGAAAGTTTTAGTTTTACTGACGTGGCAAAAAATTTTCCAGTTAATAATTTCTATTTTTAAAGAATTCCTTTTTTTCCTGTTTTCAAGCAAATTCCCGTTTGAAAGGTGTACCATAATACTTTTCGTTCAGAAATTATTTCTTTTCGTTAATAATTCTACTATTTGGTTAAAGATTAAACTATTTTCTTAGTAACTTTGTATCTTTTGAAAATTACTTTTTTAACTGAGAATATGACGATTCTATTGTCGGTTAAAACAAACTTTTAGCTTTTTAAAAAAGCTTTTAGTTGAAAACTTAACTATTAAACTTTTCATTGAGAATTCATATTTTTTGTTTGACAATCCAAGTACTTGGCTGAAAGTTAAATTCATTTGTTGAATACCTAGTTACTTGGTTGAAAATCATTCTTTCTTTGTTGAAAATTATTTTTTTAACTGAAAATTGACATTTTCATCTTTTGTGGTAGAAAATGAATTCTCTGGACCGAAGATTGAACTAATTGGTGAGAAGTTGAAGAAATTGGTCAAAAATTCATTTTATTAGCTAAAGATAATATATCTGCTTTAAAATTTAAGTATTTTGTTAAAGGTTCGTTTCGTTTTGTATTGAAAGTGAATATTTAAAACTAAAAATTTAACTTTTATATTTTTGGATGCAAATTAATCAGTTTAGTTTAAAATTTAACAATTTGGTTAAAAAATTACTGTCATGTTGTAAATTCATATATTTGATATGAGGATTCAAGTGTTTTGTTGCATTTCGAGCATTTTAAATCAATTGATTAAAAATATTATACTATATAACATAGCATAGAAAGTTTTTTCAAAATCTTATAAAAATTTTAAAGTTTATACAAATTTGAAAAATGCAATATGCTACTGAAAATTTTTGTTCAATTTTAGATAAAAAATCCATCAACAATGTAATCCAATTTGATGAAATCTTGCATTCCCTCTTAGGGGTCAAAAGATAAACTCTAAATATCTTTCTTCTTTTCGTTTTTATAAAAGAAGCTTAGGAAAATGTTAGACTAATTCTTTAGGACAAATTTAATTTTGTTATGCAATTTTATAAAACAATATTTATAAAGCCTTTTTATATTATTTATTTTTTATCTTAAAATTATTGCTTTTAGTGTGCCAAGCTACTTACTAAAAGAACATAATAATTCACAATTAAATAAACATAAAAAATGTTTTTACTTCTAATATAATTCATTACGAAAATATCCACAAGTGTATGATTTTATAATCTATTAGTCTATTAAATAAATAAAATGAAATAAAATCTCTTAATTTAATACTGTGTTAAAGTTATTAAAAAAATTAAAGTAGATTTATTAACATTTCATTTAGCATAGATATATTTCACTGGTTATTCTTATTAAAATATGACGATTCTATTGTCAGTTAAAAAAAACTTTTAGCTTTTCAAAATAGCTTTTAGTTGGAAATTTAACTATTAAACTTTTCTTTGAAAATTCATATTTTTTGTTTGACAATACAACTACTTGGTTGAAAGTTAAATTCGTTTGTTAAATACCTAGTTACTTGGTTGTAAATTAACCTATTTTCATGAAAAATTACTCTTTCTTAGTTGAAAATTAATTTCTTTTGACTGAAAATTTACATTTTCATCTTTTGTGGTAAAAAATGAATACTCTGGATCGAAGATTGAACTAATTGGTTAGAAGTTGAAGAAATTTGTCAAAAATTCATTTTATGAGCTAAAGATAATTTCTCTGCTTAAAAATTTAAGTATTTTGTTAAAGATTCGTTTCGTTTTGTATTTAAAGTGAATATTTTCAAATAAAACTTATATTTTCTATTTTTGGTTGCAAATTAATCAGTTTAGCTTAAAATTTAACAATTTGGTTGAAAATTGATTTTTATGTCGTAAATTCATATATTTGACATGAGGATTCTAGTGCTTTGTTGAAAATTCGTTCTTTTGTTGTTGAAAATTAATTTATTAACTGCAAATTTAATCTTTTCATTGAGAACTCATATTTTTTGGTTGAAAATTCAACTAATAAAATTTTCAGGGAGAATTCATATTTTTTGGTTGAAAATCCAACTAATTGTTTGAAAATTAAACAAATTGGTCAAACACTCAAATAATTGGTAAAAGGTTAACCTATTTTTATGAATAATCATTATTTTTTTGTTGTATAAAATATTTGTATTTTGTTGTAAATTTGACTTTTGTGTTAAAAAAAACAATCTTCTTAAATGAAAATTGAACTACTTGGATGAAAGTTGTATTAGTTTGTCCAAATTTCATTTTATTAGTGAAGATTTATCTCCTTCGTTGAAAATGTAAATCAATTGTGGAAAATTAGTTTTTTTTTATGTTTTAAAATAAATTGTTTGAACGGACAATTAAACTATTCCATTTTACGTTGCAAATTAATAGTTTTTAGTTTAAAACTAAAAAATTTAGTTGCAAATTAACTTTTTTTATATATTTATATTTTTTAGGTCAATTTGTGATTGTAAATTAACTTTTTGCTTGAAATTTGATATTTTCGGGTTGTCTCAAAATTCAAGTCTTTTGTTGAAAAATCGTGTTTTTGGTTTCAAAATTTATCTAGAAAATTGATCATCTTTGCTATTCATCTTTTTTGGATAGAAAATTAATCTTCTTCTTGTTGACTTAAAATTAACTTTTTTATTAATAATTCGTTTCGCTTGCTTAAAAGTTCATCTAATTGGTTTTAAATGCATATTTCTATTTTTGATAATAATCAATAAATAAATCTATTTTTTAACATTAATTTTCATGCAAAGAATGTATTCCCCTATTTTTGTGAAGAATCGATCTATTTCCTCTGTATTGATAGCCTTTAAATTCGCATTTGTGAGCTTACCCTGGGGGGTTCAAGCTGTGTGTGATGACCTGTGACGAAGCAGGCGAGGGATGGAATAAATTTTCCCAAAAGCGTGAAATAGTTTTTGAACGACCCCTATTAGGCTAGTTGATGATTGAGTAATAAAAAAAAGTAGATCTTCATGCTCTAAATCCTTTTCAGACATTTACGCTTTGCAAGCTTTAAGTGAATTGAAAGTTGTTTTTCTAGGAATTACTATAAGTAGAGAAACGTTCTCTTCTGGCATGAAGTGAAATCCATCGATAAGTTAACACCCGACTTCTTATTGATTACCTGTCCGATAAAGTATTCGCCCTCTTTCTCTAGATTTATTAGTTGCATTGTTTTCAAAACATTGAGAAAAGAATGAATCTATTTCATAATTATAAGTACTTTTTTTATTTTACACTTAGAAATTTATAAGAATTTATATGTTTCTATATTTTTCTTTCTTTTTTCTTATGATTTGAAATTTTTTTTAAATATTAAAATTGTATGAAATGATTTTGAATTAAAAACATTAAAATTCAAAATATTGAAAAAGGTAAAGTTTTGAAAAAAGGGCAATTGGACAATTTTATATTGAAATTTTTTTTAACAGAATCTTTCATAATTAAAAACCTGCAAACTAAAATTTTTAAATTTTGCAATTTCATTAGGAAGAAGTTGAAATTATCTCATTTCTAATTCAAAGCGCTCAGAATTAAATAATTTTATTTTAAACGCAAGAGTCTCGGAATTAAATGGTTTCAGATTAAAATTTTAAAAGAGGATAATTTCAAAAGGTTGAAAATTGAATGTTTTCCGATTCGAATTTTCAAAAATATACTATTAAAACTTCAAAGAAATGAAAATGGTATTATTGCTAATTAAAAGTATTTATAATTGTAGAGTTTTAAATTTTAGTAAATTCAAATTTGAAGGGATTAAAATTTGAGAATTTGATATTGAAAACTAAATGAAATATTTCAAAGTAAAAGCTTCTTAAATTCTACTAAACTAATTTTTTAATAAATTACAAAATATATGATTTTAATTAAAAACTGATTATACAAATTTTTCTAAAATCAAAAAATAAATTCACCTTTTTTTCACCGTTCAAAATGGATAGATTTTTTCATCGTGAAACTTTAAAATTGAATTACTCTACAAGAAAGATCAAAATAAAAAGTAATATAAAGGGGAAATATTAGAAAAATTTATACTACAGAAACTTAAAACTTAAACATATCCGTACTTCATTTAAAACAAAACAAAAATGTAATCACGAAGTATCGTGATATTAAAACTTTTTTGTTTCAACCCTTTAAAAACTTCTATTGCTTTAAGTAAATTTAATCCTTTGAAACTTAACAATTTTTAAATTGTCAATTATATTTTTCAAAACTGAACCATTACAATTTTAATCGCAAAATTTAAACTACTTACATTAATTTGAGTACATTTCAATCGTTTAGAAATTAACAATTTTTAAATTTTCAATTATACTTTTCGAAATTCAACCATTTATTTATATATCGCAAAAATTATATTTATCATAGGGAAACATTGAAAATTTGGCGGTTTACATGAAAATTCAGAATTCTAAATTTAAAACCATTAAAAATTGAAGAAATTATTCAAGTGTTCAATAAAAAAAATGTATTAACGAAGTATTGTCATATTGAAACTTTTTTTGTACTCAAATTCTTCAAAATTTCTATTGCCTTAAAAAAATTTAATCGTTTAAAACGTAACAATTTTTAAATTTTAAATTATTTTTTTTCGAAATTCAACTATTACAATTTTAATCAAAAATTTTTAACTACTTACATTAATTTGAGTACATTTAAATCGTTTAGAAATTAACAATGTTCACATTTTCAATTATACTTTTCGAAATTCAACCATTTCTTTATAAATCGCAAAAATTATATTTATTATAAGGAAAAATTAAAAATTTGGTGGTTAACATAAAAATTCAGAATTCTAAAATAGAAAACATAAAAATTAAAGAAATTATTCAACTGTTCAATAAAAAAAATGTAAACACGAAGTATTGTCATATTGAAACTTTTTTTGTACTCAAATTCTTCCAAATTTCTATTGCCTTAAGAAAATTTAATTGTTTGAAACTTAACAATTTTAAAATTGTCAATTATATTTTTCGCAACTGAACCATTACAATTTTAATCGCAAAATTTAAACTACTTACATTAATTTGAGTACATTGAAATCGTTTAGAAAATAAATATTTTTACATTTTCAATTATTATTATTATTATTATTACACCATTAGGCCGTTTCCCTTTAGGTTTAGGCGTGACTCACTCGGTAGGGAGGGGAGTAGTGTGAGGAAGGGGTTATAAAATTTTTAGATTGATCTGGAATTCT
>JAAAKG020081414.1:0-16781 GCA_010014905.2 Druon quercuslanigerum | reverse complement strand
TATTCACTTCATTACCCATTAAATTTGAAATTTTTTAATTAAGAAAATGAATAACTATTTAATATTTCTCAATATTTGTCTGTCAATGTTGTATAAAATGTTCACGCAATTTAAAATTAAACAATTTTAATTTTAATTGTTTGATATAAATACCTTTGAATTGTTCAAATTGTGAAAATCTTCTAAACTTTTAACGTTACAATTTTAATTTTCCTATTTAAAAAATATTTAATTTTTAGGCGAAATTGTTGAATTTTTATGTAGAAATAATAATTAAAGACTTATTATTTGTAGACAAAATTTGAGTAATTTTGAGAGATATTTAGAAGTTTTGAAAAGATTCAAAATTAATTTAAAACTTGAAACGGTGTCAATTTAAACGACATACGTAAAAATGTCTAGAACCTCTAAACACATTTTAAAATGAATTGAATTTTTCGTACAATTTTTAGAAAATCCTGGGTCTTTTTTGACAATTTTGAAAATCTCTGGAAATATTTTTAAATATTCTGTTAAAATAATTTTTCAAAATGAAAAATCATTTTTATTTTTCCTAGGAATATTAGGAAAATTTGTTGATTCTTTTGGGGCCTTTCACGATTCTTAAAAAGCTTCAAAATTGTTTGTTTGAAATCTGTAAAAATCCACGTTTTTTTAAATTTCAAGTTCTGAATTATTTTTGAATATTTTTAAAACTTCTAAATATCACTGAAAGTTACTCTTATTTTTTGTGAAAACAATAAGCGTTCATTTGTTATTTATAAATTCAAATTTGAGGTAAATTTATTTAAATTCGCAGGATTTTTCTGGAACAGATTAAGTTAATTTTATAAGTTATTTATAAGTTCTGAAAAAAATTTTAAATAATTTAAAATTTTTAAAAATATCAACCAACTTCTATATTTCTCAAGTTTTTGAAATAAAATTTTTAAGCATTTTAAGAATGCTTAAAACATTTAAAATGAACATAATTTAACTTCTAATTTAAGAACTTAAAATTTGTTTAATGTTTCTAGCCTATATTAACTTATTAATATAATTTTGAAATTTGTTAAAGTTTGTTAATTGATTTTATAATTTAGAGTATTGAAAATGTAAACGTGGATTTATATTTTTGGAACCTAATCTAAGTTTTTGAACTCTTTAATTTGTATTGAATTGTATAATGATTTGAAACCAAATCAATCCTTTCTTCGACCGACGATATTTATGAATGCTAAATCATAGATTCTATCATTTATAAATGTTAAAAATGCTGCATTTTGCAGTTTATCTGCATTTCATTTAAAACTGTTCATTTGAAAAGTGTTAAAACCTTCCAATTGGTACGTGTAAATTATTTAGCATTTGAATACAAATGTTTTAATATCAAAAACATTTAAACTTCTTTGTTAAAAGTTTAAAATTCAAGAGTTCCACTTTGAATGCTTTAATTTTTTGTTTATTTGTCATTACTTTAAATGTAAAAATGTTTCGAATAGAGTACGATTTAAAAAAATGTATTGACCGGGGAAAATACTTGAGAACCGGGAAATGGCCAGGAATTTTTTTCTTCGGTTAAAACGATCACTCTTGATTGAACACAAGATAAATATCTATCTAGTAAGAGTATAATTTTACAGATTTCAGAAAGGGCGACGAGTTTAAATATTGATACTCAAATAAAAAAAAGTTTAAAAAAATAAAATCTTGAAGTTCGTCAAACTAAATGCTATTTTAATCTTTTTAATAGATTTTTGAGTTTTCGTGTGAAAATTTTTGTTAAAACACATAAGATATACATTTGGTAAGTGTAATTTTTCGCAGATTTCAGGAAGGGGAACAATTTTGAACTACGAATTGCTATTCCTATTTTTTCGAAATCAAAGTAAAATATGAATAGCAGTTCATAGTTTAAGATTTGTCCCCTTTCAGAGATAAAATTGTAGAGATAAAAAAACTCATTTTTCTGTACTTTGAAGCTCAGGAACCTTAATAATCTCATGAAAACCTTTTTTTTTACATAGTCAATGAACCAAAAAAAAAAAAAAAAGTTTTTAAAAATAAAATGTTGAAGTAGTTTAAACCAAATATAACGATTTCGATCTATTTTTTCTATATTTTTATAAGAATGTATTGAATTAAACAATATAAACATATGAAAAGGGTACAATTTAATGAATTCTAGGAAGCTGAACAATTTAAAACTATTAACTGTTATTCGTATTTTGCGTCGTTTGCAAGAAGACAGATTTTCAATAATTTATATATCTATTTATCTAAAATAATAGAAAAAACAAGAATATTTTTGATAATTTATTAAAATCGATACTTTAACTTCGGAATTAGTATACAATTTTTGGTGTAAACAATAAAATCGATGGCTCTGAATGATAATCTGAACAATAGTAATAAATTGACAATTTTTGTGATTTTTAAAATTGAAAACCCCAATTTTCGACGAAGTACACAGAGGGAACATAACCAAAAAATTCCAAATTGTAAATCTTCTATGAAATATAATAATTTTTATTTAGAAAAATCAATTTCCGGTGAAAAACGCTAGCGTAACCTAAAGTTGTTAAAAAGTTGTAAATATTTTTGAAAAGGTTTGAAATATATATTTTTTTATTACAATACCAAGTTCCGACAACACACACTAACATAATCCAAAATTGATGAAAGATTTTGAATCTTATTAAAATTACAATGATTTTTATTTGAAAATACCAATTTTCAATGCAATACAACAGCGTGACCAAAAATGGTTAAAAATGGCAAATCTTCTTCAAAGTCTAAAAGATTTATACTAAAAAAATCAATTTCTGTAAAAAAAACAGTAAAACAGTAAGAAAATGTTGAAACTTGTACATTTTTTTCTTAATCAAAAATCTTTGGATTTAAATCTAATTATTATGGTTTCAAAATACCAATTGAAGGTGAAACATAAAAATATAACCTAAAGTTATTAAAAATTGTAAGTATTTTTTGAAATCTAATAATTTTTTTTTGAAATACTAATCATTTCATCCGAAAAATACTAATAAGATATTCTACTGGTTACATTGGTTCTTCAGTCGGTGTAAGAATGAAAAATAATTTTTGTCATTCTGAACGTCCAAATAAAAAAGAAAAAATAAACAACAAAAAAATCGAAAAAAAGTCCAAAGAAGATAAACAAGTTTCATCGTACTATTTTTCAACGTCTTTGGACTTTTTTTCTTGAATTTTCAAAAAAATAAAAATAAAGTGTCAAAAAACTCTTACACCTAGTGAAGAACCAGTAAAGCCAGTTGAATGTTCTATAAAATAACAGAAAATTGTTGAGAATTTCAAATCGTCCTTAAAATAAAATGCTTTTTGTTTTAAATAACCGATTTCGTGTGAAAAACGTTAATATAACCCAAAAATATTTAAAAATTGGAAATATTGTCCGGACTATATATATTTTTTAAATACAAATTTTTTGTGTAAGACGTGTAAAATTCTAACGTAACCTAAAATTGTTAAAAATAGGAGATCTTCATGAGTTTTGTAAAAAAAATGCTAATTTCTGATGAAAAAAGAAACTCAACCTAGAACTTTTAGAAATGTTAATTCTTCTTCGAAATTTCATGATTTAATGTTAAAATTATATTTTTTTAGATTCTATTTTCCAGCGAAAATCACTCAAATAAAACATGTATAATATTTTTCTATGAATAAAAAAATGTTCTAGGTATACCGCCAAGTTCAGAATGACTCAATCAAACTATAATTAGCATAATTAATAAAAAAAAAGAAATGTTTTTCTTCTCTTGGCTTTTTTCATATCGTCCGTTGTGTGGCTTAAAATTTGAATTTTCGACTAATTAAAAAAATTTTGAAAATGCTATAACTCTGAGAATTTTATTTTTAGCGAAAAAAGTCGTGGGGATAAATTGTTCGTCCTTTTTCATACTATTAATATCCGTTCTTAGAATTTTCAAATTCTGAAAAAATGGTCTCAACAATTTTCCAAACGCGCTCACTTTTTGAATTTTTATCCAAAATGGCTGGTAAACGAACTCGTCCTTTCTTTTAGGACCTAAAAAAAGTGTGCCAAAGATCGATTTGATTCGTTCATTTTTTTTCGAGTTGTATCGTGTTTCCGGACGGACGGACGACCATCGTAAAAACTTTATTTTCTGATTCAGGCGGTCTCGAAACGTGGAGATCCATTGAGAAACTGTGATGTCAAATTTTGGAGAATTCTAATACTTTCTCAATCATAAATGATGAGAATGTAAAAATTGAAGTTATATGTAATTATTAATTTAAATGTAGTTACTTGTATATTTGTGTTTTCGCTTTAACTTTAGGCAAAACTCGTAAATCTGATTTTTTTTTTTTTGCAAAAAACAGTGGACCTTTCTTGTTAATTTTAAATTGTTAAAGATTAAACAATTGTTAACCAGACTATATATATAGAACATCTTTAAAAAGGGATTAATTCTAGATTTAATTTTTAAAATTTCAAAATTAAAATATGCAACAGTTTTAAGTAATGAAAATCGAATCAGATTTTTGACAACAATGTCCCCAGTACTTTCGAGATATTTCAAAACATTGCTTTTTTTAGATAGGAAAATACAAAATCTACTTTAATTTCAGGTACAAAATGTATTACCTTTAGAGTGTCAACTCCAATGGACGATAGAATTCTCATAAAACTGTGACTTTTTTTTTTACTGTTGTAGAACCTGAAGTCACTCGAGGATTTGATCAAGAATTTATTTGTTACAAAGAACAATTGCTTGAATGGAGATGCTTTTCGCCTGGGTTACATGGCAATCGTTTTTAACACGGCTGTATTTTGTCTTAGCAAAGATTTGGAAAAGCTTTTGAGTGAAAAACAGTTCACTTCGGTGGATTTATTCCATCATGAGTTTCCTTTCATTTCAGAAGCAATAATTAAAATAGTTTCGCGTGGCGAGGGATTTCAGGACTTCTGTATAGAAGTCTGGAGTAAAGCTGTTTCAAAATACAACACGGTATGTAGAATAAGTTTCTACAATTTTCATATATTTACTCAGGGTGGCCGCTGGACTATAAAGCCGTAAAAAATGTGAAATGACTACATTTATTTTGTACCGAGATTTTTTAAAAAAGAAAAAACTTTCCAATGTAACATTTTCAAGTAAAAATCATTTAATTAGCTTAAACAATTAATAATTGAACGCGTTTCAAGTTCAACCATTTTGATAGCAAAACGAATTCTGTTGACCACTACTTCTGTAGTTTCTTAGATGATACATTTTTTAGCATGTTTTCTCTAAATTCACTTGTACTATCATTTTTACATATAATGCATATATTAATTGTCCAATAACTTTCAAACATTGATCCAAAATAAAATAAATTCACTTTGGTTTTTGGTATGCCAAGAATTGGTGCTATTATCCTAGTATTTAAAGTGAATAATAATTGACTAGGAGACTTTGAGAATGAACAATTTTAAATTTATTTAAAATAAAAAGACTTTTAAATTTAAACGTAAAATCAATTATAAATCTTTTCACAATAAACTATTCCTAAATGAAGACTTCGAAAAAGTCATCGTTTAAATTTTAAACCTTAAAAATGGTTAGATTGAAATCGTTCAAAATTCAACTATTTGGAAATAGCAAGCGTCAATAGCTGAATGAGATATTTAATAATTTTAAGTCATTGAAGTTTCCGCGTGCTAAGTTTTCAATTTTGAACGTTACAATTTAAATTTTTTCGTTTTGTAATTTTTTATTTCTAACTGAAATTCTAAAATTTTAAACAGTAATTTCGAACGTTGTTTTTATTTTTCTAATTTAAATTTTGAAATGTCACTTGATATTGCATACATGAAATTATCATTTTTATTGCATATCGTTAAAATTTTTACAATTTTATCTAACATTTTTCATGTTCCATGATGGAAATGTTCAATATATGATATTTTTCAAGCTTAAAGTGTATAGTTTTCAGTACCTAATTTCGAAACTGTTTTATTACCAAGGCCTTTAATGTAATGTTATTCAGTTTCTAATGGTTGAATTAAAAATTTATATTTTTCAAGTCTTAATTTTTCAATCTAAGAAGTTTTGAAAAATGTTAAATTTCTGATACTTGTATACGGGATTATTCAGATTTAACAATTTATGTAGAATTGTTCAATTTCTCATGTTTAGAAAATCAAAAAAGAAGATTAGCTTTCTGTCTTATTTTATAATTTTATCTATTGTATCCTGAGATAATGCTTCTATTTTATAATCATACATTATAGGACATTTAAACTTAAAATTGCTCATTTTTAATTTGTTAACATTTTTGCTATAAATTCTTCGAACAGTTTAGTTTTGAAAACTCTAAATAAAAAATTGATTACCTTCAAAAGATTGAATTTTTAAGTTTCAATGGTCGGGAACAATGGCAGCGAACCGGAAAACCCAGGGTTAAAAAAAAATAGCGGCTGCCCTGGCATTATACACGAAAAAATGGAAGAATATAAATACAATTAACTAATTTTAAATATTAGATTGATCTCCTGTCATCTTTACTTATTATAAAAAGGCTTATTAAATTACGAAACAAAACGACTCTGAAAAAGAGGTTAAAAAAGATCAGAAACATTGTTTCTTCAGCAAAAGAACAAATTCAAGAATCTATCGGGAAAAATTCTTCCACTGTTCGAGACAGGTAGGGTTATTACTTTTTAATTATGATTATAATCAATTTTCCAGCAGATTAAATCATTTTTTTTTCAGACTTGTTAGTGATGCAACGAATAAGATGATTCAAGAAATATTAAAATCGTGAAATCGTTACTTAAATGACTGAGCTATTAGCATGTAAAATTATGTTTCAAATTTATTCAGCATATTCTATTATTGAGGGTGGTACTTCAAAGAACCCAGTGAGCACAAAACTTTGAAAATCCCAAGAACGTCCTATGTCAGCGCAATAAACGTCTTTAATACGTTCAATGTCCTAAAGATGTCCTAAAGACGTCTTAAAGACATGGACTTCCTTGGGACATCTTTCGGAATGAAATCAAACGTCTTAAGAGCATCCCTAGGATGTCCTAAAGACATTTTATAAAAGACGTCTTAGGGATGTCCCAAAGACGTCTCTAGAAAATCCTTAATTTTTTTGCCCACTGGAAAGTGAAAAGTGTATATTGTATATACCAATGTAAATAAGAAGACAACTAAACTTGGAACTAAAGGAAGTGTTTAAAATGTTGATACTATGAAATAATTTATGTGAGAAAAGAAATTATAAAAATTCATTTATATACTTCGCGTGGCGAGAATCTAAATTAGGATCAATTGAGTTATTTCTTATAAGACTCAAATACAACACCACTAGTCAATAGTGAAGACTACATAGCATTTTGAACTCTTGATACTTGTATATTCCCAGTAACGATGAAAATTTAATTTCATTCTCTACGTTTTTGTAAAGATATTATTAGGTCTAAAATCAGGTCTAAGGTTAGCTACGAACTACGCACAAATTAAACTCAGGATTCATATCGAAACTACAATTCTATAGGTGATTATTAACTGTAAATTGCTAAATAATTCTTTGTAAGCTTTGGAATTATGAACCCTCTAAACCAGTTTTGACAAATAACTTTAATACTTTTTGATAAATAATCTTTTATATTTTAGCATATTATGAGTATTCTTTTTTTTTACTAATTTTCTAAGCATTTAGTAATTATAAAGCTTATTAAAAAATGTACGTACCCGTGTAGGCTTCAGTTTCTGTGTCTAATAATGTTCTAGAATATAGTAAGTCAATTGTATTTACGTTATTGTTTATAATTCTATCTTTTTGCATCGCAAGACTAAATGATTTTGCAGATGTTTTCATGAAATGAAAAAAAGTTGTGAAGGCGAGTTATAATAAATGTATAGAAGAAGCTTTAAATCCCTTGTTTCTATTTATTTGTACAATTAATTTAGTTTTTGTGTATTTACATAATTCATTGAAAAACATGGAATGATATTAACCTGAGGAGGTGATGTTTCGCATTTGCCGAACGGCAGCAACAACTCGAGCATTGCAACCAGAAGTTCCGGTTTGATAATCTTCGGGTGATAATCTCAGCAATTGAGACATTTGTTGCAAGTTTTCTGTTAGGGAGAGGCCCAGCTCTTCTAATACATTTCCAAGATAATCTGTGAAGTATGTATAAGAATATGCCTTTAATTGACGTGCCATCCAGAAACTACGTTACCAATTTTGGGACACTTTAACCCAGCCCTTCGTTGGCGGCCACATTTTTGTCTCCCCTCTCCCGAAAAAATAACATAGCCCAGAAGTCTTTAAAAGCAGGAAAATAGGGTGATTTTTCACAAATGATTGAGATTTTCTACCAAAAGAGATACATACAGTTGCATTCAGAACCAGACAGTTCAATTTCCAAGCCAATGAGACGAATTTTCAAAAAAATAGCTGAACCTTTAACCAAGAAAGATGACTTTTTTACGATAAAAGATACATTTCCCATACAAAAGAAAAAATTTTTAACAAAAAAGTTCAAGGAGTTTTCAACCAGTTGAATTAAATGAGCAAAAATGACTTTTTAATGGGGCCTATGGGACAATGGTGAAAAACATTTGAATTACGTTACATAACATATATCAACCGAATACTTGCATTTTCAAGCAACAACCAGATGGTTGAATTTTCAAACTGAAGATACGAATTTTTAAGAAAAAAGTTGTCAACCAAATAGTTTAATTTTCTATCAAATTGATGAATCATCAAGGCAAAGATGAATTTTCTGTTCAATTTTTAACTCCAGAATCTGAATTTTCAGCTAAAATGATGAATCTCCAACAACAAGAAATGACTTCAAAAAAGTAGTTCAACCTAGTTGATTTTACAAAAGTGAACTATCAAGAAAAAACGAAGGTTCCAAAAAATAGTTTAATTTTAAGCCAGAGGGATGAATTGTCCATTCAAATAATAAACCTTCAACAACAAAAAATGAATTTTCACCGAAATAGTTTAAAATTTTAACAAAAGATTACAACATTCAACCAAAAAGATGGTTTTTAAAATAGAAGATTAATTTTCTAAAATTGGAATATTTAAATTATATTTTATTTTTTAAACAAAAAAAATGAATTTTCAACAAAGTAGTTCAACTCTCAACCAAGTAGGTGAATTTTTACCATCAAAGAATATAAGAATAGACTTTTTAAACAAAAATAATTGAATTTTCTTTTTGGGTTCTATTAATTCATTTCGAATTTAAGCGAAAAAATAAGAGACACGATAAGTTTTTTGCAAGCAGGAAAATAAAAGAATTCTGTAGAAACGTTGAAACTTTTGTTTAGAAAATTCAACTTTTGTGTTAAAAATTAATTTCTTTGCTTAAAAATCTAAATATTTCGTTGAAAATTTGTTTTTGTTGTTGTTGAAAATGAATTTTTATAAATGAAAATTTAACTATCCCATGTTGGGTTTAACATTTATCTTCTTCAGTTAATAGTCCAGCATTATTTTAAAATTTCTGTATTTTGTTGAAAGTTTGTCTTGCGTGGTAGAATATTCATCTTCTTGATGACACATTCACATTTTCCCTTGAAAATACTTTTCCTTGGTTGAAAATTGAACTACTAGGTTGAAAATTCGTTAAAAAATTGAAAATTGGATTGAAAATTTACGTATTTTGTTAAAACTTAATCTTTTTTGGTAGATAATTAATCTTTTTGATTTAAAACTCATTTCTTTTATTGCAAATTAGTTTTTTTTTGTATTTGAAAATTAATATTTTTAACTAAAACTTTATGTATTCAATTTTTCGTCGAAGTTTTTGTCTTTTATAGACATTTAATCCTTTTTGAAATTAAAAGAATTCTTTAGAAAAGGGGAAAAAGAGTTGAATAGGCGAACGAGTGCGAAATCTGAAATGATTCAGTGAACGTCAGAACTATCAGGGTCCCTGGCCCCTGGTCGTTCAATTTTGATAAAAGTTGGTAAAATTATAATGCTATATGGAAGAAATTTTGGACCCAAAGGATTTTTCAAAAATTTCAAAATTGCGCAAGTCACGCCATGTTGAATTTCGGGGTCAAATTATTTTGAATGATCAATATTTATTGAAACGGTAATTAGATTTTTATAAAAATTTTAGACAATAAAGGTAAAATGATATAATTTAAGAATATATTACAATAAAAATTTGTTTTTTAATTTTGCCCGAATAAAAGTCCGAAACAAATTTTGCTTCCAGTTTTCGTGAATTTCTCCCCTTTTAATTTCTCTTAAACATAGATAAAATGATCCCTAGGAAAATCATCTTTCTTAAAACAAAAAATCATGGAGACTGTTGGGTCCCATGATATCGTCATTTTAGTGAGACTGCGCGAGTAATGAAACGATTGAGACCGTGTAATATTGAAAATAAACTAGCTCCATATTATGATATTCCTAAAATATATCATTTCACCTCTAATGCATCCAATTTTTATCAATATCCAATTATCGTTTTCAGAAATTTTGATCATTCGAAAAATGGTGACATTGAGTCCAAAATATCTTTCATACATCATCATAATTTTACCAACTTTTATCAAAATCAAACAACCAGGAACACACTGACATTTCTGACGTATAACAATCCAAATATGAAAGAAGTTTTAACAATTATTTATTTATTATTGAACTGTACCATTGGCGGGCCATCTTTAAAAAAAATCGTAAACTTTGTCCTAATTTATCATCAGCAAACGTACTGAATCTCCAGAAATTGGTATCGTAGTGTATGGACGATCCCATAGAGTAATTAAAGATTGATCAAAAACTGATAAAAACTTACCAATATCTGTCGCAAGTTGCTTACAAGCTGCGAAATTCAATTCACAAATACCCAAAGTTTGATCCTGAAACATTTGACAAGTTTCTTTTGCAACAATTCCCAACAAAATATCAGCGAAACCAGATTCGGTAGATCCTTGATTGTACTGAGGATCCGCTGCCTTCAAAGCATGCGTTAAACTTGGATTATCTCTCAATAAAAATGGTTCTAAGTGCTGAGGCAATGTCATCAAATATTGCCCTACTTGTGTGATATATTCTTGTGGTGCAAAACTGTAATCCGGCAAATCTGAAGTGATGCTTGCATTTTTATTCTCAGTCGAAGACCAGGCTGGTGCTTTTTGAACAAGCAATAATTGCGAGAAAATCGGTGAAAAAATAACCTCGTAAGTAGTTCGATGCAGGTCGGCACACAATTTGTGAATCGACTTTATTGTCGAGTCGAGAACAGTTTTGTCCTCTGAAACAATTATTAAAATTTAAGGAAATTAGAATCAGAATAAAGCGTAATTAAATTTCCTCTTTAGATTCTAACATTTTAATTTAAAAACAAAAATAAAAAAAAGAGGAAAGAATAAGAAGGCAACCTCCAGATCCCCTTTCTTATTTTTTTATTCTTTTTAAATCACAATAACAAAACACTTAGAACAAAAATGCTTGATTTTTGTTTTGGAAAGGGTAAATCCTGGACTGAACGCTTTACCTTTCTGGACAGTTGAAACAAGACTTTGTAATTCGGTTCGGCCTGCTGCTGTCAACAATAATGTTTTATATTGACCAAAGACATTTCCATTTGTACTCTGAAGCTTGTTGTTCATCTCAATTATATCTATGGCCAAAGTTTTTTCAAAGTTTTCGACATTTCCTAAAAATTCTCCTACAAAATATGAATAAATACAAATGTAATATATAAATTAATACGATAATTACATCAAATCTGTTGTGAAAATACCTATAGTTTGCATCAGAGTCAAGCACATTTGGAATAAATTCCAATCTTCATGTTTAACTTTGCGTTTTTCCAACATTCGGATACCGGTCTTATACTTCTCCACGTAATTATTGAAGTATGCCTGTAAAAAATTAAAAAATTATACTTATAATCCATAAGTTTTAGAAACCTGTGTACATAGGCATACACAAGGTTCGCATTAAATTCCAAGATAAGAATTATTTTCAGTAACGTTTCAGAAAACGTTGTTATGATTTACAGAAGCGAGTTTTTTCATTATTAAAAAAACATATACAATTCATTTTCCAGATGAACACCTCTTACAAAGAAAATCGGAAAAATCTGGAAGTTACAGGCTATTTAAATCCGTTCTTGCTCGAATCATCCTACTAATTTTACGTTAGTCCCAGGATTTTTCTCCCAATGTAACGATTGATTAGGTTTTCAAGATTTTTGCTATTTGTGAATACTAAAAAAAAACCTTTTTTGTTTCAAAATTCAAGTACTAGGTTAAAAGTGGAACTAATTTGTTAAAAATTCATTTTTTTGTCGATGATTCATAACTTTAATACGAAATCCTTTTTTTGTTCAAAAAGTAGCTACTGTATTCAAGAATTTTTGTTCTAAATTAATTTTTTTTAACTGAAATTTTAACTCTTTTATGTTTGATTTGACACTTATCTTCTTCAGTTAATAGTCCAGCATTATTTTTAAATTTCTGTATTTGGTTGAAAGTTTGTCTTCCGTGGTAGAATATTCATCTTCTTGATGACACATTCACATTTTTGCTTGAAAATTAATTTCTTTGGTTGAAAATCTAGGTGTTAAGTTGAATTATCCTTCAATTATTTAAGTTTTACTGGAAATTTCTTTTTTTTTTAAATTAATCTTTTATGGTACAAAAATAATCTTTGTGGTTGAAATTAATTTCTTTGATTAGAAATTATTTTTTTTATTGAAAATTAATTTTTAAACTAAAATATTAACTATTTTAGGATCGGTCAAAAAATTATCTGTTTTTAAAAATTGGTGTGTTTTGTTGAATTTTTTGGTTAGGAAATTCAAATCTTGAGATAAAAATTAATTTGTTGATGGCTTGAAGATTAATAATTAAGTTAAAAATTAATTTCTTTTGAAGAAAATATTAGTCTTCTTGGTGACTAATTCCCATTTTTGCTTGAAAATGCTTTTATTCAGTTGAAAATTAATCTTTTTAATAGACATTTAATTTGGTTATAATATCATCTCATCTTGTCAAAAATTGGTGTGTTTTTGGAGAAAATATACCAGGTGATTTTTATAACTTGAAACTTTCAAATATCTCGAAAAATAGACACTCTATGAAAAAATGTTATGAATCAAAATTTAATCACTCTGACTACATATACTGATGCTAAAATCAGTTCCCCCACACAGCCCCCTTAGGGTGGGGGTGGGGGCACGTTCGAAATCTTAAATGGGAATCCCTATTTTTTATTGCATATTCGGATTCTTTGGATAAAAATTCGTATGATTTGTCTTAAATATTTTTCTTGATTCGAATTTTTTTTACATTTTTTTTCGAACCTGCCCCCACCCCCAGGGGACGTTGTGGGGGAACCGAGTTTAACATCAGTGTATGTATTTTGGGTTGAAAATTCAACTTTCAGGTAAAAAATTCCTTTTTTTGGATGAAGATTCATTATTTTAGCTAAAACCTAAATTTGTTGTCTAAAAATTTAACTATTTTGTTGAAAGTTCGATTTTGTTGTAGTTGAAAAATAAGTTCTTTACTAAAAATTGAAATATTTTACGTTTGGTTTAACATTTATCTTCTTCAGTTGAAAATTCATCTATTTGGTTGAAAGTTTCTGTATTTTATTGAAACTTGGTCTCTTATGGTAAAATATGAATCTTATTGGTGTATAGATGATTCACCTTTTTGGCTGCATTTTTTATTTCATTGGTTGAAAATAAACTATTAGTTAGAAATTCTATAACTATTATTCTTAAAATTGGTTTAAAAATTTAAATTTTAATTTAAAATTCATACATTTTGTTAAAAATTAAATTTTTTTGGTTAAAAAGTAATGTTTCTGGTTAAAAATTAGTTTCGTTCGTTGATATTTTTTTAAATTGAAAACTGATTGATTAACTGAAAATTCAACTATACCATTTTCTATCGAAAATGTATATGTTTTTTTATCTTTTTATCTTGGTTGGAAATTCATCTGTATGTTTGAAAATTAAACTATTTTCTTGAAAATTGAAGACACATTATTTTACTTGAAAAAATAATTTATTTTCTTAAATATTGAACTATTTTGTTGAAAAATCACTTTTTTGGTTGAAAGTTAATCATTTTTTGTTCAAAATTGATCTTTTTGAGTAAGTTTTTGTTTTTAAATACTTATTTTAATTTAAATAATACAATGAAAATATTGACAATAGTATTATCAACTTTTGAAAAAATACCATTTTTTGGATATTCAAAAATAAAGTTACTTTTACTCAGGATTTTATGACACACAAAAAAATAAAACAGCATTGTAATGAAATTCCATAAAATATATAATATGGATAATTTGTCATTCTAGGCAATATTTCGAATTTCCCGAAGACTTTTTTGTTGAAATTTTATACTTAACTCATACAACGTTGTATTACCATTTCATGACATCATGTATAAAACTTTTAAATTCAGTTTCTTATACCTGGGCTAATAAAGAATTTTGATTTTCTAGACTTTTCGTTGATTGTTACATTCCAGGTAAATAACTTTTAGAGCAACAAAAATGTATGTATAAGATTTTCCTATGTATACTTTCATATAATATGATATTTTATTATATTTAAACAAAATAATATTTTGTTCATTCATGGTATTAAGCAAATGAAGTTAATTAATAATTAATCCCTTACTGCAATTTCTTAATATCTCTTAAACTTACTCGAATTTTTTCTGAAATTTGTTAATCTTGCAAAATTGATAAATTTTGATTAAAAATATTTTATGAACTTATTTGAAATTTAAGGAAATCATTAAAAATATTTTGAAATAATTTTCAATTTGTTCTTAAGAAAAAATAGTGATGCTCTTGGCACCTTATAAAATTCTTAAAACGCTTCTATTTTGTGACCATTTTCTCTACAAAATTTTTAATTTTTTTTTTAAATCAGATCCTGTAAGATTAAAAAAAAAGGATCTTACAATCTTTCAGATTCTTTTTCGGCACATTTTTAAATCTTCAAGATTTATAATTAATCCTTTAAAATAAAATCTAAATCATTAGTTTCTCTGTTATCATTAATAGAAGACATTCTTATATTAATTAGGAAGTTATTCAAAGTTAAATTATTTTCCTAGCATGAAACTTAAATTAAAATTTTTATTATTAATAAAAGATTTGATACTTATCTATTTAAAAATTGTTCACTTCTAAACTATTTTAAACTTGTACACTTTCAATTTAATAGTTTTTACTCTTCAATATAATCAAATACAATTACTGATTTTAAAACTCATTCAATTTTAAATATATCGACAATTATTTCTTTAGTCCTTTGAAATAGTACGATGAAAATACGAATTTGTTAATTTATTAACAATAGAAATATAAATTATTTGATTTCTAGCATTTTGACTTAAGAATGTATAATCAATAAGTATCACAAATTAAAATTTTAAATTTCTTATAGATTTTTCTTCAAAAAGTAGAAAATGAACAATCCGAGGCATCGGATGGAAATAATGAATAGATGAATCGAAAGAATTTCTAAATCAGTTTTTACAAGCTATTGAGATTAATATCTGATATATATTCCTGTACTTGAGATTGACGAAATGCATCCAATCAGCGAAGAAGTTTGAAAATGTTTTTAAAGGGAATGTTAAGAAATATTGGGATTAGCGTGTAATTACTCAAAAATAGTATATTACAAGCTGTTATTACATATTTTAGCGCGATAAATCAGTTAAATAAGTATATAATACAAAAACATAATTAATAATCCTTGAATTTGTCTCTAAAGTCCATGCATTTCAATAATAAATAAACAAAAAAATTATTTTATCTACTTATACTTAAAATGCAGCGCATATTCAGTAAAAGAATGTGGTTACTGTATTGAATTGTATACAAACCACTTCAAATCCCTAACTTTTCAAGTCAAAATTTGGATTTTCAAAAAGATAGATACATTTTTAAGCAAAAAGACGAGTTAAAAAAAACATTAATCCTCAATCTGACAATCGCATTTTCAACAGAAAAATATCAATTTTCAAAGAAATGAATGGATTTGAACTAAAAAAGATCATTTTTCAATAAAAAATTGGAATAGTTAAATTTTCAGTTAAAAAAATTATGTCGGGACAAAAAAACAGATTTATTTTTAAAACAAATTTAATTTAACTTCTACTATGCAGTGTTGGTTTTAGCCAAAAATATGAATTAATTATTAAAATGATCAATATTTAAATCAATACTATATCTTATCAATATTCTATTCAATAATTCAACTCAAAAATACTCATTTACAACCAAAAATTTCCATTTTTTAACGAAACTAATGAATTTACAACTAAAATTATGAATCTTCACCTGGAATAGATAACTTTTCAACATAAATATGAATTTTTGATAAAAGTGTTCAATTTTGAACTTAGCAGTCTTATTTTCAACCAAAAAGACGAATTTTCTACCACAGAGACTATTTCTCAACATAATAAATGAATTTTCAACCAAATAGTTGAATTTTAAACTAAAGAAGACAAATTTCATAGAAAATACATAAATTTTAAATTAAAAAGATAATTTGTCAAACAACTGAATAGTTAAATTTTCAGTTAAAAAATTCATTTTCAACAAAAGCGACAAATTTTCAACTAAAATGATGAATCTTCAAATGGAATAGTTGAATTTGAAACCAAAAATATGAATTTTCAACTAAAATGATTAGTAGTAGAGACCATGGGTAGAAACTCAACAAAGAATTTTTTAAATGTTTTATTACATCACTAACAATCGGAAGTAAATAATAT
>JAAAKG020081413.1:5434-35573 GCA_010014905.2 Druon quercuslanigerum | reverse complement strand
TTTTGGTTAAAAATTTATTTCTTTGGTCGAAAGTTGAACTATTTTGTTGAAAATCGTTTTTTTTTTGCTTTTAAATTGATCCTTTTTAGTTAAAACTAAATTTATTTCGTTGAAAAATTGTATTTCTCTAATCTTCTTGTTCCAAAATTAATATCATTTATTGAAAATTAATTCTTTTACTGCAAATTGAACTTTCTTGTCGAAAATTGATGTTTATTGATAAAAATTTGAGCTTCTTGTTTTAAAATCCATCTACTTGGTTGAAGTTTTAACTGTTTCGTTGCAAATTTATTTTATTAAAAATTATTCTTTTTTATTTAAAATTTAACAATTTCGTTCAAAAATTATTCTTTTTTATTGAAAATTCAACTACTTCTGAGAACCTTTTTTTAGAAAATTAATTTTGTTGCTTGAAAAAATAATCCTTATTGGTAAAAAATCAATCTTTTGGGTTCAATATTCAATTGTTTAGTTTAAAATTCATTTCTTTATTGTAAATTTAATTCTACTTTTGGTTAAAAATTTATTTCTTTGGTCGAAAGTTGAACTATTTTGTTGAAAATCGTTTTTTTTTTGCTTTTAAATTTATCCTTTTTATTAAAAACTAAATTTGTTTCGTTAAAAACTTGTCTTTCTCTAATCTTCCTGTTTCAAAATTAATATAATTGATTAAAAATTATTTTTTACTGCAAATTTAACTTTCTTGTCGAAAATTGATGTTTATTGATAAAAATTTGAGCTTCTTGTTTTAAAACCCACCTATTTGGTTGAAGTTTTAACTATTCCGTTACAAATTTATTTTGTTAAAAATTATTCTTTTTACTGAAAATTTAACTATTCTATTTTTGGTTGAAAATGTATGTTTTTGTGAGATTTTATCTTCTGGTTTTAAAATTCATCTGCCGGTTTGAAAGTTTACCTGTTTCGTTACAAATTTATTCTGGAAAAAATTAGTTTTCTTTTACTGAAAATCTAACTATTCTATTGTTGGTTGAAAAGTTACGTTTTTTTATAGAAATTTAATATAATTTTTTAAAATTCATCTGCCTCGTTAAAAATTTAATTATTTAGCTTTAGGTTTAAATTTTATCTGTTTTAGATGAAAATTCTCAACAAAAATCAACGAATTGTCAATAGAAATTTAATCTTTTGGGATGAAAATTAGATTTTTTGGTTAAAAATTGAAATATCTTATTGCAACTTTATGTTATTTGGTGAAAAGTTTATTTTTATATTAAAATTTCACTATTTTCTTGATAACTTCGTATTTTTATGCTTCAAAATTTATGTTTTTTCATTAAAAAAATTTGCTTTATTGAAAATTTATCTTTCTCGGGTAGAAAATTCAATAATTTTGGTAGAAAATTAATCTTTTTGGTTAAACAATGATGTTTATTTATTAAAAATGTATGTCTTTGACCAAATATGGATTTTTTTACTTAAAAATTAACTATTTAATTTTTTGCCTAATGTTAATGTTTTTTGATAGAAATTCATTTTTTTCTAGAAAAGGAATATGTTTGTTTCAAACTTGAAACATTTTGTTAAAATTTCGTTATCTTTTTCGTTGGAACTTTATTTTTCTAACCAAAAATTCTAATTTTGGGTGAAAATTATTCTTTTTTAGTTGAAAATTCATATATTTTATTTAAAATTGATCATTTTTTTCAGAAAATTTCATTATTTGAGAAAAAATGAAACTATTTCGTTAAAAATTTGTTATTTGATAGAAAATTTATATTTCGAATAAAAAATTTAACTATTCTATTTTTGGTTAAGAACTCATTTCTTTAATTGGAAATTCACTTCTTTTGTTAAAAAAATTGTTTTTTTTTTTTGGCTAAAAATTTAGGTATTCTACTTTAAGTAAAATTTAATATCTTTTGTTGAAATTTTTTTTTTATCATATAAAATTGATCTTTTTTAATTGAAAATAAATTTATTTCGTTGAAAACTGGTCTTTCTTTGATTCCAAATGTAATCATTTTTATAAAAAATTCATATTTTTTATTAAGAATTGATCATTTTGCATGATTTTTTTTCTTTATTGGTTACAACATTTTTCTGTTTGACAATTTAACTCTTTTATGAACGTTTCTCTTTTTGGTTTAAAAATTATTATTATTATTTTTAAAGATTCAACTAATTTCTTGAAAATTCTTACTTTTTATTTTAATTCAATAATAGAAAAAATCTATATTTGAATTAACAATTATGACTTCAATTATTTTTTTATCATTTACGCGAAGAAGATTTATTAATAATAATTTAGAATAGGTATGGTTCTTTATATTACTTATTAATAAATACTTACAATTTTAATGGAATATTCAATGATTTTTATGATTAATTGCATTATTCACATTTAAAAAATATTTCATATTTATTTATAAATTTGAAATAAATATTAAATATTATTAATAAGTTGTGTTCAATAATGACAAAGTCAGAATGTTGTTATTTCTTATAACTTATCGAAAAGAAAAATAGGTGTTAATAATAATTCGTGTTACTAATTAGAAATATAAATGTATTTATTATTTATTTATCCTGAGACATTCCACGTAATTTTCTAAAAATAGGTTTCAGACAAATTTTGTACCTTCTGAGATCAAATGTTAAATCTTGCATTTTATAGTTTGAACAAAATGTATTTTAGTTAATAATTATAGAACTATATTATTAATTAGAGATATTCTTTATTTATTTTATTTTGATTTTAGAAGTACTTCCTGGTAGTATTGATTTAAATTATAAGAAGCTTTAACTGTTTTCAAAATTAGATGCAGTACTTAATTAAAATTTAATGCAACTTTCTTATAATAAAATTTGTAAGTAAATTTCGAAAATAATAAAAAATATTTTACAATATAAATAATTTTTTCCGAAAATACATAATTCCAGCAAGCATCAAACAATTGAGACGAAATGTAACACAATCTTACAAATTGTTTTTAAATTTATTTCAGTCCTGCTCGATCAAATAAAATGTCTATTGGCGAAATACAAAAAATCAGAATTTTTTTATATGAATAACTTTGATAATATTAATAAATACCAAAAGCTTTATATAAAGAAAAATTATCATATATTTCATACTCATAGACAAATTTTTTTTAAATTATGAAATTTAAAAATGTGTAAGAAATATTTTATTTCGTAGAATTAATAATAATAAAATTTCTAAATATAAAAGTACCAAAGAGATTTGTAGAAAATCTTTTAGGGAATAAAATGAGCTCTATAACAATAGGATTAAAGAAGAATTGCAACTTTTACCTAAAGAGAGAGAAAAAACACTAATTTATGAAAAGAAATGTAAATTGTTTAAACTTTAATTTTATTAGACAATTGATTTCTTGTAAAAGTTGTACAATAAAACAATGTTAATATTTGTTACAATAATTTTTTAACCATTTAAACAATACTTATATGTTTAAATTTACGAATTCTAAGGGTATGTGCATATTGTATAATAAATAACTCAATTAATAATTTGTATTCTTTAAAGAACAATAATTTATTTTTAATAATTTTATTGCTTACTGATTTGTTTGTCTTTCCGGTTTGAAAATTAATCTGTGTAGGTTGAGGAATGAGGATTCATCAATTTTGTGGGAAATTCATTTTTTTGTCAGATGCAACTGTTTCTTTATTCAAATTGAACATCTTTTTTTGTTCATAATTAAACAATAAAATAATAAATACACTTCGTTGATATTTGAAGTACTTTAATAACGATTTCTTTTTAGGATGAAGATCCATCTTTTTTGTTAAAAATCGATCTTTCTTGGTTAAAGATTTTTTAAATTCATTTTTTTGTGACAATTTAACTATTCCATTTTTGTAGAAAAATTATTGATAACCCAACTAAATGGTTAGAAATGCATGCATTTAGTTGAAAATTCATCTTTTCTATTAGAAAAAATATTCTTTATTGTTGATAATACATCTATTTTTTTGAAAATATTTCTTGTTTGTTGAACTTAACTGTTTATAATTTAAAATTAACATATTTTTAAGTTCGTTTTTTGTTATTCAATTTTTTTGAAATTTATCTATTTTATTGACAACTAGTTTTTATTACTATTTGACTATACCATTTTTTTGTTTTGGACACTGATATTTGGCTATAGTTTGTTACAAGTTTATTTTTTCTACTATATTTTTAGTTTATATATGACCTATTTTTAATTATTTTTTAGTCAAAAATTTATTTACAGTACCGTTGGAAATGATGAGATCGATTGACGCAAGAACTATTAAAAATCACTGCTATGAAATTCTACGTCTAGTAATGTAAAACAATTTTTGTTTGATCTACTGAAGAGAATACAGCACGTAATAAATTTTTGAAAAAAATCTAGATTTTCTAAAATTTTGTACCTCGAATTCAAGTTTTAGCAAGAACCAGGAAAATTGTTGCAAAAATTTAAAATTATACGACGTAGAGCCTGACATTTTATCTTTAATTTAAGCCGAAGAACCTTAAAAAATTTTTATCGGTTCCCGAGGTACGATTAAAAATGTTCAATCGTGTCTGAGTTGAGTTTTAGTCGATGATCACGGTTCTCGGCCGATCTGCTGCTCGCCTCCTTCGTTGAGGCAGGGCCGAATAGGCCACGCACAAAGGTGGTGCTTTATTGGGGCTCTCTTATACTTTTGGTTCTGCTAATCAGTAATTTTTATTTCAAATCATGGTAAAGTTTTTAAATTATTCATTTTTAATTATTTACAATTATTTCAATTCAGAATTATCCCCATATTATAGAATATGAAACTGATGAACAGTTTTTTTTATTTCCTAAAATTTTTATCAACTAGAATATTAATAAAAATGTAGATATATTGTTACGAGAGTAAACTATTTTTCAAACGAACTAAGCAGCTTAATTCTAAATAAATTATTTATATGAAAAACACTCAAAAGTATTAAAAGTGAATAATGATGGAATTTCCAAAATAAATTAAATATAAAACAGAAAATTATATTTTCCATTTCTAATAAGTAGTTTATTATTTTCCTTTACACATTTTTCTCACACAAACAACTTGTTCATTAATTACTTTTTCAGACACGGGACTTCTCGAAGTAGCCACCTTTTCCTAATTATTTTTAATTTTGATCTTCGTAAAATTAAATAATAAACTAATTGTTTGTGTAAGAAAAATTTTGGTGTAAAGGAAAATAATAAACTACTTATTAGAAATGGAAAATATAATTTTCATTACACCTAAGCACTGTTTTATATTTAATTTATTTTAGAAATTCCATTATTATTCACTTTTAATACTTTTGAGTGTTTTTCATATAAATAATTTATTTACAATTTAGCTGCCTAATTCATTTTAAAAATAGTTTACTCTCGCAACAATATATCTACATTTTTAATAATATTCTAGTTGATAAAAATGTTAAGAAATAAAAAAAAACTGTTCCTCAGTTGTTTATTCTTTAATATGGGGATAATTCTTAATTAAAATAATTGTAAATAATTAAAAAAGAATGAATAATTTAAAAAATGTACAATAATTTGAAATAAAACTTACTAAGGAGCAGAATCAAAAGTATAAGAGAGCCCCAATCAAGCACCAGCTCTGTGCGTGGCCTGCTCTGTCCTGCCTTAACGAAGGAGGCGAGCAGCAGACCGGCCGAGAACCGTGATCGTCAACTAAACCTCAACTCCGACACAATTGAACATTTTTAATCGTACCTCGGGAACCGATAATGATTTTTTATATTTCTTTGGTTTAAATTAAAGAATAAATGTCAAGCTCTAGGTCGTATATTTTTTAGATTTTTGCAACAATTTTCCTAGGTCATGTTAAAAGTTGAAGTCGAGGTACAAAATTTTAGAAAATCTAGAATTTTTTTATAACTTATCACGTGCTATATTCTCTTCGATAAGTCAAAAAAAATCTGTTTGACATTACTAGACGTGAAATTTCATAGGATTTCCAACTGTTTTTTTGAAAATGCCCTATCTCATAATTTCCGACGGTAGTGGGGTTTGTTAGAAATCGTTTTTTGGAGTGGTGAAAATTTAATTATTTAGTTTGGGTTAGAAATTGATATTTTTTAGGTGAAAAACAATATTTTTTTATTTAAAAATAATTTTTTTAATTGAGAATTCATCTTCTTTGGCTGAATTCGGCTGTATTAAATAATTTTTTGGTTGCTAATTCAACTAAATAATTGAAACTTAATGTACTTAGTTGAAGATTTGTCCTGTTACAAGAAAATTTCTGTTGAAAATGCATCTTTTTGGTTAAAACTTCATTTATTTTGTTAAAAATATGTATTTTTTATATTTAACTGCTTATAATTGAAAATTAAGTTTTTTAATGTTAAAAATTTTACTACTTGGTGGTGGCTGGTTTTTTTTTTTTTTTTTTTGCAAAAATTTCACTATTGACTTTTTTTTGAAAATTGTTGTTTTATAGTCGAATATTATTTTTTAGTCTTTTTTGATTGAATTCAACCATCTGTTATTATTTTTCAGTAGATAATTCAATAATTAAATATTAATGTATTTAGCTAAAACTTTTTCTTTTTCCTACAAAACTATAATTATCTTTGTTGAATATTCATCTCGGTTAAATAATCTTCTTTTTGTACGAAAACTCATCTATTTTGTTGAAAACTCGTTTTTTGGTAACAATTTAACTTTTTAATTTTATGTTGAAAATAATGTTAATGGTTGAAATTTCATCTTTTTGATTCAGTATTATTTTTTTTAATATATAATTTTTAAAAATCAACTTCTTATAATTGAAAATTATTATATTTTTAGGTTGAAAATTGAACTAATTGGTTGTAAGTGGAACTAGTATGTTACAAATTTATTCCTTTAGTTCAAGATTTATCTTTTTATTAAATTAAATGATTTCATTTTTGTTGAAAATCAAGGTTTTTTAAATGAAAAATTAAACTTTCTGATTGAAAATTCATCTCTTTTGGTTTAACTCAACTAAATCATTAAACATTCATGTACATAGTTAAAAATTCGTCTTGTGGGTAGAAAATTATATTAATCTTTGTTGAAAATTGTTCTTTTTGCCCGAAAAATCACTAATTGATCGGAAAGTCGTCTTTTGGTGGAAAACTAGTCTTTTTAGTTGAAAATTCATTTATTTTGTTAAAAATATTTGTTGAATTTAACTATTTATAATCTAAAATTAACATATTTTTTTTTATTTAAAGGTATAATAACTGGATTTCAAGTTAAACGAATCTCTTAAAAATTTTGTTGTTGAAGATTTATCTTTTTGATTTAAAATTTAACTGGTTGGTGGAAAAACCATTTTTTTGTCGAAATTATACTTTTCCATTTTAGCTTGAAAATTTATCTTCAAGTAAAAAATTCATCTAATTGCTTTAATAATAAAATTTTTGTATAAAAACTAAGGGTTAAATTAATAAACAAAAAGTGACATAAGAATATCCAAATTTATTGAAATACTTCGTCGTGTGGTCAATCGAGTACAGTTTCTCCTCATTTTTTTACACAAAAATAAAAATTTTTAAAAACTTTATTCGGAGATACTATAAAATATCATAAATGACGTCCCTAAACTATTTTTGAGGAATAATAACAAAAAAAATTATTATGCATAAAGAAAAATTTCAGGCATATGCATTATTTTGAGGTTAGGGTCGTTGTTCAGCTCTTGTCATTTTGATAATGTAGGTATTTGCCATACCGATGCTGTCGATAAGCACTCTAGGATAGAAACATCAAATTAAGCAAAATAAAATTTCTTTGAATTAACCCACAAAAAAGTGCTGAGGGCCGTCCATTAGTATATTCGCTATCATTTCCCAAATTTTCAAGATAAAATATTCATTACTCTAGGAAAAAATCAGGGGGAACCTAAAACTGGAGAAATCGATTATTTTCTAAGTATCACATGCCCTGAATTCTCTTCAAGTACTGAAATTAAATCCTTTGCGAAAAAAAATGCAAAATATTTCCTTATTGAGTTTTGATGTTATGATGCGGACGCTTTTTTGCATCTAATAGTCTGAAACCCAAACTGTTTTTGTTCTTAGCTGTAAAAAGATTCAAGATTTAAAAATTTTATTTTTTGAGCCAGGTTTTAAATAATAAAGTTTTCAATTAACTTTATTTTAAGATGTACAATGCACA
This sequence comes from Druon quercuslanigerum, assembly GCA_010014905.2. NCBI lineage: Eukaryota > Metazoa > Arthropoda > Insecta > Hymenoptera > Cynipidae > Druon > Druon quercuslanigerum. The sequence goes on along the minus strand of JAAAKG020081413.1, from coordinate 27,423 downwards.
TCGATACTATAACGACTTTCTTTTTGTTCCAGAATTTTTATTCAGAAGAATATCAACAAGAAATCACTGAAAGCACTACAGAAATAGAAGAGGCAGTAGGAGCAGCGGGCGCATCAGAAGCAACAGGCGCATCAGACGCAATAGGCGCATTAGACGCAATAGGAGCGGCTGACGCATTAGGATCGGCTGACGCAATAGAAGCAGCTGACGCAATAGCAGCAGCTGACGCAATAGCAGCCGTTGACAAAATGGAAGCAACTGACACAATAGTAGCAGCTGACGCAATAGAATCAATTGACAGAATGGATGAAGTAGACGCAGTGGAAGCAATAGCAGCAATGGAAGCAGTACAAGCAGTTGAAGCAGCAGATGATCTTAAATTTGATGATGGCAATGAGGAAGAGGAGGTAGAAGATGACGCGTAAATTTCGCAGAAATGTTGAAATTAAAACTAAGTTAAGTTTCTCGACGATGGGATAATATCAAAGAAAAACTCAGTATTACACATATAATTTATTTATGTACTCTAATATTACACGCCTATCTATTTCATTAAAAAAATTATCTAGTACCCTCACACATTATAAGTTTCATAACAGTAACATTAATTCTAACATAATCATTGAGTTCTAGCTGAAATGATATCTATACTCGAGAATAAATTAAAAAATTAGTGAATGTATCTTTTTAAATGATTTACGGTTTGCATGATATTGAAATGTATTCCTACATAAGACCTAGTTAAATGATGCAGTAAAGAAAGAAATACAATATGCTTAAATACATTTCTATTGACGACAGAAAGAGGGCAGAGTATGGAGAGAGGAAAGATCTTAAAATATTAATTTTAAATATACTAATTAAAATTATAATAAATCTAATCCGACGAACAATTGCTTACCTAATACCTGTAGAACTAAAATAGTCGGTATCGGTGGTTACACGTTGCGTATGCAATCTACTTCTAAAATTCACTATAGCTTTTGCTGGCAAATTCCGAGTCACCTGCTGACAAAATTGAATTTTAAGACTAAAAGTCGATCACAAACAATTTACTATATAATGCGTAGTACCTTATCAATAAATGTATCACATATTACGGTCGTTTATCGACGACCATGCGGATCGCACACAGAAAAAAATTAGCACTTTTGACATACCTATCACTACCATATAGCAAAATATAATACGAATTCCGGCTATAAAGTACAGTGTTGCTCTAATAGTTTTTACTCTTCGACAAGTGATAATTACTACTGCGAATAAAGTTAATCCACTAAAGCTAAATCTAAAGATCTACCTTTTAACAGAAAACCGATTTCTTATGATATCGAGCAGTCTGATCCTAGTGATTTCAAAAATAAATATGAGACACGTATTTTTGCAGAACCTAGACCTACTTGTCTCTTTAGGCGAATTAATTTCATTTGTTTTATATATAACTTCTTGAAAAATAAATAAAAAAACAAGTGATTTATAGGAATATATGTAGGATATTATTGAATCCTATCGGCCAATTAGACAAAAGAGCAGTTGGATGTAGTATCAACCTCCTCATATTTTCAGAAATTACTTGTTTTTCATTTGTATTTCACATATCTTCATTAAAAACAAGTGAAATCTGAAAAAGCGAGTAGGATGTTATTCCATCCAACCGCTCAGTTAGACAAATGATCGGATGGATGCAATAACATCCTACTTACATTTTTATGATTCACTTGTTTATGATTTTTTCTTTATGAAATTATGATCAAGACAAACAAAAAACATGTGAGATTTTGAAAAAGCAAGTAGGATGTTATTGCATCCAACAGCTCAATTAGGCAAAAGAGCGGTCGAATTAAATCACAGCTTGCTTCGGTTTATAGAAGTCACTTGTTTTTAATTTGTTGTACACATATCTTGATGAAGAACAAACGAAGAACAGCCGTTTAGTTAGACAATTGAGCAGATAGATGTAATAACTCCCATCTTGCATTTTTAGAAGTCACTCGTTTTTTTTTTGTTTTGTTTTTTAGGTGTGACATTTTTTCATTTAATTTACAATTTCATGAAAAATAAATAAAAAATCAAGCAACTTCTAAAATTTAATGTACGGTACTATTACATCCAACCGCTCAAGTACAAAAAAAAAGCGGTTGGATGTAATAACAGCGTGCTGGTATTTTCGGAAGTCACGTGCTTATTATTTGATTTACAAAATTTATAAAGAAAAAAAGAAAGAAAAATGAGTTCTGAAAATGCAAGAAGGCGATTATAGCACCCAACAGCTCAATTCGACAAATGAGCGGAACTTGAAAGATTGTATATTGCAATATAAGCTACCACGAACAAGAGTCAATTATGTCGAATTGTTCCCAAGATGCAACTTTTAAAAGAAAATGTTAGTTAATTTTCTCATAATTCTCTTAAATATTCAAAAAGCCCTGAGTTTTTGAAAAAAGCTTTTTGGTTAAAAAGAAAAGATAGTGTCTCATATTTCACCCAAACAATTCCGTGATTTCACCAGGATCAGCAGTCATTTCTTCGAACCAATGAATTTTCTAGTACTGTGTGCTGCGACCAATTAAGCATTTAACAAATTTCAAATAAACAAAAATTAGTTAATCAGCCAATGGTTAATCAATAAAATGTAGCTGAAGCAGCTACAGAAACAATTAATTGTATGAAGTACACAGCACTAGAATTTTCTAATTCAATTATTTTTAATTCAGAAAGTTAAGTCAGTTCTATTTAATTTATGAAAAGACCAACTTCTGGCTAATGGACATGTAATTTTAATTGCTACTTCGGCCGATATTTTTTTCCGTGCAAAGCCACGTGAGCCCCATCGAGATCGGCATATAATAGCATCGAGAGTCAAAGACGACTAAGAAGACGTTTTAATAAAATCGTCCTTGTTTTCAGGGTTAAAGATTAGGTACTTACACAGCCCCTTTTATAAACGAGACGAACAATAAATTAACGACGATGAGAAGGTACATGAAATTAAGACGATCATCGGTATCAAAGGCCACAGCACATGCGAAGTTCATACCAATCCTAAAATTCATTTAATAAATTACATCTTACACTTACAGTATAAGAATCTCTTTCGTTTTCCTCTCATTGATTATTATCGGGATTCTCGATTCTTTTGATGTGCGGTAGTCTTTTAGGTAGTCGAGTCGAAATACAAAAAGGAATGTCTGTTGTGAAATGACTCTGTTTGCGAATATACAGCGACGTGCACGAGCAGAATTATCCGCTAAATAAGAAGAGTCGGAAAGGCACAGTGACGGTGAATCAGTGCCAGTTTCCCTTCTTTTGGTCGATTATTATACAAATCATCTTAAAAACTTAACCATCCGTTGCTTCGCGAACACTACGAACGATTATAAGAAAATTGTTCAATTCGTCGGACGGAGGTCGTTGAAAAAATAGAATATTTCCCAACCTTTACCATTAGCGCTCAGTAAATTCATGTCTGCTTGGATTATTACACTATAGGAAAAACGTTTTCGAGTTAACTGGTCACTAAAATCTAACTAGATGGTCAGTGTACACCAAGAGCAGAATCGATTCATCGCTATTCCACAATTGATCTAAGAGATCGAGTGTTTTAAACCTAAACTTCATATAAAATTCTTATATCTAAAATCCAAATTTATCCGACGATTGCCGACTGATTCCTTCCGACTCTTTATATTCCTCACAATTTGCTAAATTTCAGGAAGAATGTCCTCCTTCATCTTTCGTATGATGATGCAAAGCTCTTCTATTGTGAGGCACAAAGAGAGCAAAAGACAAATTGTTTCCTGCATTGATAGCCAAAGGCTTTCTAAAAATGTGGCTTTCTGATATCAGATCAGTCTCAACCTTTGACACTAATTCACTTTTCCTCCTCGAGTCAAGAAGTTTCGTCGGATCAAATGAAATGGCTTTGGTGTAAGGAAACTCACTACCTTCTTGGATGATCTTCAGACTTCTGGATTGATGACGCGGTTTAGATCCTTCTGTCTGACCTCGAGAACCTGGAGGTTGAAGCTTTTTGGGGTCGAATGGTATTGCTTTTGAGTAAGGAAACTCGCTTCCTTCTTTGATAGTCTTCAAAGTTCGGGACCGATGATTTATCCAGGATCCAAGCTTTTCCGAACCTTCTGCAAATCTTCTGAAACGATCTCGGGGCGAAGTTTGATGATTATCAATTTCTCTTAGGGGAACTCTAGTCTTTTTTTCTCTCTCATGATTCTTTATCTTCTGAATCTTCTTTGATGTATCCTTGGGAACTTCTTTTGAGTAGGGAAAGATACTACCTTGCTTCGCCGCTTTCAACATACTTGAATCAAAAAAGATTTCTTCATCCTTGCCCACACTTTGCAGTCTTCTCGAGTGGTGAATTCTTCTCTGATATGGCAGGTTGCCTTCCAAGGATAATTCGTTAGGAATAGATCTATAGGATGTTTCCCTGAAAAAGGGCAAACCACTCCTTTCTCTCGCCACCTCTAATTTCCTCGCATCGAAGGGAATTGCTTTTGAATATGGAAACTCACTTCCTTCACGAGCAACTTGTAATTTTGCAGGGTCATATGGAATTGCTCTTGAATAAGGGAATTCCACTTCGGATACCAGTTGGTCCAGTTCTTGGCTAAGGTCTCTTAATTGTTTAGTATCTTCTTCTATTTTCTTCTCGGCGTTGAAGAGTGTATTTTGAACGTCCTCGTTCATCACTGGACGAAACTCAAGAAATTCCATATTTTGATGAGGTCCCTTGTCCTGAAATTGCGACCAATCTTCCTGACGGTGGATTTTGTTGGTTGTGTATTTTTTAGGTGTTTTCGACTTCCTCTTTATGGGATTGATGGATTCGCTCTCTCTATTTGGCCTCGCTCGTACCTCTCTGGCATCCTCTACTTCGAAACCTAAGCTCTGAAAGAAGGAATTAAATCAAAGTTAATTTTCGTTTTCTGGTTTCAAAGACTGCTTCTATCGAAATACATATTCAACATTTACTTACCCGTCTATCATCCGTTGAAGATTCAGGATGATATCCCATGTTCTTCATCAGTCGTAACCATTGATTGTGGTCAATTGCAGGAAAAATGAGAGGTGCCGTTTCTGGTGCACTTTGTGTCCTAAATGGATAGAGTCTTCTCACTTCTGCAGTTCTACTAAAGGTCTCACTAGGTTTGCACAAAGGGAGCCGAAAAGGTAGTCTGCAAAACAAACAAAAACAAATTTCCTGTCAATAAATAAATCAACGAGAAAAGACAAGATTCCTTAAAAAAGGTACACACCTTGATGGTAGACATCCTTCGAGTTTGTAGATAATAACAAAACTGTCTTCTCGTATCCGGCGAGGTTTAGCTTCACGTTTGTTGATGGCTGACTTACTCAAGGAAAGCCCAGAAATGTCTTCATCCTTTAGAGAATAATCAACCCTGAAACAGAAAATTATAAATTTAAATAGTTTTTTTTTGATAGGCATTTAAGTAGCTGTTATTAAATTATTTTAAATTATAATTACTTGTCAAAATTGCAAGGTGGGAGACTGGCTGAAACCTCTAAGCAAACGTACGCTGTGCTGGCTTCCATTGGATCCGTAGAAGAAGACTTTGATAATCGAAAATTTTTGGCTAAATCGATACCAACTTCTTCGGGTCTATGGGTCAGCAACGTTTGTCCTGACCCCATAAACGACAACACCAGAAAAACCATAACATACTGGTTCATGACTTTCGTGGCCCTTGATAAACTGCAACTTGAGCTTCCAGCGAACTCTGTAACATAACATATTATTCTTAAACCAATTAATAATTAAGGTTTTTATATTTTTGTGGAAATTTCCACTTTGAATAAAAATAAAACAGATCAAGATTGTTTGAAATTTAGAAGAAATTAAATAATAGATTAAATTATGTTCACCACCAGCTCTAGGATTATAAATTACATTATAAATTAGCTTTTTTAGTGGAAGAACAAATTTTACGATTTTTTAAATGGAGAGAGGGCGTCAATCAACATTGTTAAATAATGTTGTTAAAGTCATTCCTATTAGGAATCCATTTATCCAAAATTATAATCCGACTTTTTTCGCTTGAATGCGAAATAAGTTATTGGAACACAATAAGAAAACCCGATTGTTTTTAGTAGAAAATGATTTCTTTTCGGATATAAAATTCATTCTTTAGAACTGAATCATGGTTCAAAATGAACGTTTTTGTTGAAAATCCAACTTTCTTCTGAAAATTTCGTGAATTGAAAAAAAAGAAGTTTGTATCAAAAGTCACATGTTTTCATAAAGCTTTCCACTGTTTCGTTGAAATTTCTTCCTAAAGGATTGAAAATTCGTCTTTTTTGGTTAAAAAATAATTTTTTCAACTGCGAATTTAACTATTCTATTTTTAGTTTAAAATTCAACTATTGTATTAAAAATTTCTCTTTCTGGGTTAAAAATTCTATTATTTTGGTAGAAAATTTAACTATTTTTTTTGAAAATCAAGGCTTTTGTTGAAAGTTAATATTTTGGATTCGAAAATTCAACAATTTTTAAAGATTTTTCCTCTCTTAACTGAAAAATCTTTTTTGATTGAAAATTAAATTGCCTTGTACAAAATTCGTCTTTAGAATTAAAAAAAAAATTTAATTTACAAAATTTATTAATTATTTAAACGATATTCATGAAAATTTCAGATTTTTGCTATTTTTTTAACATATTGGTTAAATTTTTTTATGGAATTAAGCAAGAATATTTTTTCAATAATTCTTTGCTACGATACTTCGCAAATTTACAAGAATTATTGACAATGTTAAAAATTTTCATAAACAAATTCAGAGGTCTATGCTTTCCAAGTTGACGAAAAATATTAATTATTTAAACAATTCTTCTAAACAATAAACGTATAACAGCAAAGATTTATCGGAAAGACATTTTTAGTATATTGGGTAAACAAAAATTGAGCGTATTAGTTGGAAAATATTTTAAATAAATAAATAACAATTGTCAATTTAAAAAGTATCATAACGAAGATTCACAGCAAAAAATTCATGAACTTGAAACTTATTAAATTTTTAAGATTTCGAGTTAAAATCTATTGCACTTTCAACAAAATAGTTGAATTTTTAACCAAAAAATATTTTGTACCCAAAGAGATGAATTTTCAGCAAAATTTTTGTTCGAAACAAACAGTTGCATGAACAACCAACTTGATGAACTTCCCAGTAAAAGAAGCAAGTTCTTCTAAAAATAGTTAAAGATTTAACCAAATAGTAAAATTTTTAAGACAAAAACACAAATTTGTCAAAAAATTAAATTTTTGACAAAAAAACTTGCTTTTCAACAAAGAAGGATACATTTTCAACTAAGAAGGATGACTTTTCTACCATGAAAGATGAATTTTTGACCAAAAACTATGACTTTAACAAAATGGTTAAATTTTCCAAAAATATATTTTTAATAAAATATTTGAATTTTTAACCAAATCGTTGAATTTTTACTTTACACATATGCATTTTTAATGAAGCAGTCGAATTTTCAAACAAGAAAGATTAAAATTCAATCAAATATTTAAATTTTCGAGACAACTTTTCAGAAGAGTGTAAAATAACTTAGCGATTGTGAATTCTCTTTTGTTAAAACTCCTTCGACTTTTAAGAATACATGCTCACCGCGAACCTCGTGATTCGCGCTCGATTTTAGCCAAAAATACACATCCTAGCATAAATTGGCTCCATTAAAATTTTCTATGTATTTTTATCACAAAAGTTTATAATAAATTTGTAGATCTTTTTTTGCTAAAAAGCTTTTGCCTTTTCGCTTTTTTGTTTCTTGTGTGGTTTTTCCAAAAATATTTATTTTTCGTTTTAATGCTACTTTTGACTATTAAAACAAAAACTAGGCGTCCTATGAAAAAATTAATTATGACAAATTTGTAGCTTTTTTCAATTAGAAGCTTTTATCCATTAATTTTTTTTATAGCATATGTTATTTGTCTGAAAATCTAATTCTTTCAATTTTATTTTTTACAATTAAAACGAGAACGAGGCATCCTGTCAAAAAAGTGATTGCTAAAAAATTTGCATACCTTTTTTTCAACTTTTTTCCTAATTACGTCGCTTTTTCAGAAGTTTAATTTTTTAATTGTTAATATTATCTTTCACGAATAGAACAAAAACTACGCACCCTATCCAAAATGATTGATAACAAATTGTTAGATCATTTTTGAATGCACATTTTTTGTTTGTTCATATTTTTTCTTATCTGCTTTTTGGGTTAAGAAGGTCTCAAAACGTCGAAATTTGATAGAAACGGGGGGGGGGGGGGAAAAGTTTTACACAAATATAATAACTTCTCTGATGAGAATTTAAAAAATCATATTTCAATCATGAAAGATGAATGAACAAACAAAAATAATTTTTTACCCAAAAAGAGGACTTTTTAACAAAATATATTAACTTTCTGCCTAGCAATATTAATTTATTTTGTTCAAATTCGTATTTTACGGTTCTCGCTTGAAAAGTCAAGTGTCTGTTTGGAAATTCATGACTAATTGAAAATTTAATCATTTTGTTGAAAATTCGTTTCTTTGTTTGTTTAAAATTCACTTATTTTTACTAAGAGTTTAACTATTCCCTTTTCAGTTAAAAATGTATCTATTTTGTTGGAAATATTTTTTTATAGAAAATTAATTTGTCTGATTAAAAATTAAGTTTTTTGTTGAAATTTCATATCCGATTTTTTAAATTATTCTTTAATTCTGAAAATTACACTATTCCATTTTTTTGTTCAAAATTTATCTTTTATAAGTTAAAAAATGTTCAAATAAAAAATGTTTTGTAATAAAACAAAAACGCTTTAGGCCTTCAAAACACCTAAAACACATCTGACCGTAAAAATAGAATTGCAAAAACTATAAATTTAGAAAAAAAAGTTAAATTCCATTTAATTAACCCCTTCTGTTTATGATAATCTCATCAGCAATTAGTAGAATAACATCTTTATTTGTTTATAAAGATATTTTTGTTTTTTTGATTTTTAAGTCTAATATCACGAAAAACCCGAGCTGAAACGAGAGAGAAGAGAGTATAATGATGATGAGTTGGAGTCACCGTCCGAGATATGTGTAAAGTTTAAGTCGCTTGATAAGACAAGGCAAGACAAGACCGAGAACGAGAAGAACGAGAAGACCGAGACCACGTCCCACGTGGAACTCTTGACTTGCTTGGAGAGTACGATAAACGATAATTTTACAACAACGACCTTCCTGACACCATCGCGATTGAAAGAAGCCAACTTGGACTATCGGCCTGGCCCGGCTAGCACTGCTAAATCGCCCTTGTTGCTGCAATAGAAAACAAGGCCTGCTCCCCTGCTCCCGCGTCCCGCCTCCCTGCTCCACTCGGTTGACCAGTTCACCAGTAAACAGAACTATTATGTCATATAGAACTTTATAGACTAAACTACGATTCATCTTCAATGCTCTACTATTCTACTCCTCAACTTTAATTAACTCTACCACCACTTATTTTTAGAAACAAACCATTTCTCAAAATTTATTATCTCCCTCCCGCCATCCAACTATTTTTCTCCTTTTTTATCATTTAGTCTTATTTTGTTTTATTTCAGGCGGCAATCTGCATCAAACTGGTGTAAACAGTTGATAACTACATTGCCTGACCGTACATTTTAGCCTGTTATCACATTTTCGAATTAGGGAGCGTCAACATATTACGCTCTGAAGGGGTGGGGAGGGGGGATCTACCCTGACTCTGATAAAAAATTGTTTAATTCATATCGAGATATTAAAGACCAATATTATCGATTCAAAACAATTTTCAACCAAATTGTTCATTTTTAAAACCAAAAAGGTAAAAAATGTATTTTCAGTCAAAAAGGACGGATTTTCAACTAAAAAAAGATAGGTTTTCTTCCAAAAATTAAACAGCTAACAAACTTCGCTGTTTCATTTTTAGTTGTAAACCTAGATTTTTTAGTTAAGAATTCAACGATTTAGTTGAAACTTGATGTATTTTGTTGAAAACTAATTTTTTGTTCTATTTTAACAAAAATTTAATTATTTTTTTGAAAATAAAACTTCTTTGTTAAACTTATCATTTTTGTTAAAAATATTTAACGATAGAAAACTCATCTTTAATAATTGAAAATTTATCTTCTAAAAAAATGTTGTTTAAAATTCTTCTTTTTTGGTTAAAGCCTCAACAATTTGGTCGAAAATTACATTTTTTATTGAAAATTCATATTGTTTTATTGAAGATTCAGCTGTTTTTTTTTAGCAATTTCTGCAAATAGTTTATTTTTTAATCCAAAAAGACTGTAAAAACACTGTAAAAAATAACTGTTTTTTTCCCATACGAAAGCATGTGTTTTTTTCCATACTGTTGAATATCCCACACAAGCATGGAAATTTTTCGTTGTTCACTTTTAAATTTCCCATTTACGTCAAGAAACCTACACTGGTATAGGAAAACTTCCAATCGTGCATGGAACTTTGATGCGCGGCCGTAGAATGCGCAGCTGAGTGAAGCGCGCATGCGCAGTAACCATGGTGAATGGAGGAGAATGAGCAGAATACACGTATAATAATAATTATAGCCTCAAGCGTCTAATTCCTAATAGTTTTAGTACAAACTTGTGAAATATTTTGGATTGTTAAAAGTGAAACAGTTACATATTGAGAGTTTAGTAAGATTTAGTATAATGAGAAATTTTTCACAAAAAAAGGAGGAAGCACACTTGTACACACTTGTAGGACATTTTGGAGTTGGAACAGTCAAAAAGTTAAATATTGTGAGTGAAATAAGATTCATTGCAATTAGATATTTTTCAGTGTAATCTAGCATAAGTAAAGTGATGGATATTTCAATAAAATTTTTTAAGAATAAAAAGAAATAATTTAATATTGGCATTTAATTGTAATATGGAAAAAATACAAGATGGGTATGGGAACAATACAACCAATGTATCGGGAAATTGGCATATTTCCCATACCAAAGTATGGGAAAATACTACCATGGTATGAGAAAATTCCCATAATTGTATAGGTTAATTACTTCCAATACATGTATGGGAAATTTACTATAGATTTTTCTTGCAGTGTGGAAAATATGGTCCAGGTCAAATTGACTGAAACTGTAGTATAATGTAGTAGCAGAACTCGCTGTCTCTTTGATATTTTATAGCTTAGGCCCTCCCGATCGATAATATTTATGTTACATCCAACTCTCTGTCCATCCAATTAAGGAAAGAAATACGGGTAATCAAGACATTATCAACAAGATATCAGTGCACGATCCTGCCAATTAAGGCAATACCAGAGTATTATGCAGTCAGTTAAGGCAAGATTAAAGAATGATCAGGTTAATAATAGCAATATTCTGGTATTTTCCAGCCAGTTAAGGCAAGATTATGATGCGATCCGGTCAATGAAGGCAAAATCGGGAAGTGCTGAAAGCATAGTTATAGCAACATTAGTGTATGGTTTGGTATTGGATAAAGCTCTGGTCAGTAAAGACAACAATGAGAGTTAGTTTGCTCAAACAAGACGAGTTTTGGTATATCATTCTTGTGTTCCCTTTGACCCGCATCCGCAACATTATTAATCATATATCTGCTTGGATACTTTACTGCTGGCTGATAGCGCACGTATTCTAAATACCATAATATACTTGCTACAAGTGCACATGAACCGACTGTCCTGGCCCCAGTTTTACAATTACAGTAGTACCCCAATATTTGTTCATTGTTTTGTGCTTCATCCAGCTTTAGCTCTTGATCATCGGCTGCTTGAACCAAGTTATCTTTTGTATGGGATATTCAGATCTGATATTTCCTTGCGCGTCTGAAACGAGAATACACTCGCACTCTGATTAAACCCAGTTCATCAACAAGTTCGTCCAACTCCAAATCTTCCATTCGCTCCCTGTCAAACTTATCTTGGATGTCAGCTCCTGCCAGATTCAGCTGATAGATTCCTACCGTCAGTTCCTTCAGATAATTCATATCCATCCTAGGGAAATGAAGTACATAGTGTTCATTAAGACGAATCCATCTGGCATTCCTGGTATGCATATTGTCAATTTTAACTCTGGCCTGGCCGACGTTGGACTCACGTGATTTTCGTAACATTGTTTGGGCTAAGTCTACGGTCGCCTCAGCCATCTTTATCCAAGGACGATACTTGTTGAGGATCGCCCCAGCAATACGGTAAAAATCGCCGATGTAATGGCATGGTTCATGTTCATGAGATTTCCGAAGAACTTAAAAACAGATTTTATGTGGTGATTGCGTGCCTCTACGATCCACCTTGTCTTAGTGATCAATTTTGAGTCATTTGCTTCTGTGTAAAATTGCCTTTGTCCACGAACGAACAGCGGTGGAATTTTATGGTTAATAACAAGATTTTCAAGAAGCGGTAGGGCATCACGATAACCACCGTCCACAGTGATAATGTGAACCATTCTCGCAACCCATTAACATCGATTTCGAATTCATTAGTAAGCATGACAACATCGTTATTTTGAGTTTCAGAAAAGTAGGGTCCATGAATATCCAAAATATAGCCATCTGGAGCTACAACTAGGACTGGCATAATTAAGTGGCGACCTTTATGAACGCAGTAGGTATGCTTATTTGCGAAGTCCGTTATTGACTTATTGAATAGAACTCTTCCTCTGAAAACGTTTCTTCATTATTAAAATCAGGCTCATCAATCTTCGATAATTCACGTAGGCATTGAAAAAAATATTGCAACTGGATACCAGACAAGCGCTAATGCCTATTGCAAAATTCTAAACCTTGCAGTAGGACGTTTGGTGTAAAGCCACTCACATTCAAATGTTTCGGGCAAGAACGAGTTGATTCCGGTACGTAAATATTTTTTTCACAAAAACATTAACCCTACATTTCACCGACAACCTGCTCACATCTTGCATTCTGTTACAATATACAAGAACAATTTTTCTTTCTTTGAAAACATTGAGGTTCGGACAGTTAGGATCCTCGCATTTTCATCAATATCTTGAGGAGCTATTTCATGTTCAGCACGACAATAAATTGTGATTTGTTGTTTTTGCTCATTTCCTGCATTAGATATGTGTAACATCGCTCGTGGCTGTGAGACGATTGCACATGTGTAGCAACTTATTCTAACGGGCGGAATGACTAAGTTCCAGGTACAGGGAAATTCTTCAGCGTTCCTTTTTATAAACTTAACTCCAATAACAAACAAACATTGCTTAGGGGATCTCAAACTACGAAGTATCCAAGGTACAGTGAGTTCGGCATGATCCCTGAGCGTGGTGCCAAACAGTCCTAGAAGATCCGTGGAAGATGCATGAAACGTTAACTTTGGTACAACACCCACGACAATGTATCTTTTTCTCGATATTAAGACATGGATATTATTGTTCGCGGGATCCCAAAGTACAAAATATAAAAGGAACAGAGAGTTCGGAATGATCCCTGAACGTCGTACCAAACAGTCCTCTGTAGTCGCTGTAACTCGTCTCATCTACATGTAAAGCGTAAAAATACGTTGCAACATCGATGGAAAAGTATCCTTTCGTCGACGTTTAAAAATGGATATTATTGTTCAGGTGGTCCGAAACTACAAAATATCTAAGGGACAGTGAGTTTGGCATGATCCCTGAGCGTGGTTCCAAACAGTCCTAGAGGGCCCGTGGAATTTATCGATTATGCATGAAACGTTAACTTTGGTACAACACCCACGAAAAAGTATCCTTTTCTCGATATTAAGACATGGATATTATTGTTCGCGGGATCCCAAACTACAAAACATTAAAGGGACAGAGAGTTCGGCATGATCTCTGAGCGTAGTGCCAAACAGTCTTCAAGGTTCCGGGTAACTTCTCTCGCGTCCATGAAAAGTGACATTTGGTCCCTCCTATCTCGAAACCTGCCGTTTTTTAAACCCAGTTCCTAAGGACTTTATTTGATCAGGATATTATAAAATACATTATACTATAATGACAGCCAATTTGACCGGTTTTGTACCGTAGAAAAAAATATTTTGCTTCAAAAAGGACGAACTTTCAATTAAACAGTTAAATTTTTAACAAAAAGAAAAATTATATTAACAAAGAAGTTTAATTTTTATCAAAATAATTACATGTAGGTTAAAATGAACCAAAAGAAGAGTTTTCAAAAAAATACATATAAATTTTCTACTAAATCGTTAAATTTTCAACTAAAAAAAAATATAGGCTTTCACCCAAAAATTAAACATTTAAGTTTGGAGTTAAAGAAACTAAGTTTCTGCAACAACAAAAAAAAAAGAATTATCAACCAGCTGATAAAAAAAAGAATTATCAACCAATTGATAAAAAAAAAAGAATTTTTAACGAAATTTTTTAATCCTCAACTAAAATAACGAATTTTAAACAAACGAGATTAGTTTTCTAATAAAATAAACGAATTTTTAAATCAATATTTTAATTTTCTACGAAAAAAATTCATTTCTAAGCAAAAATAGATGAATTTTCAATAAAAAAATTCTTGTCAGCACTTGAGTCGAATTTTCAAACGAAAATTTGAATAGTTAAATTTTCAGTAAAAATAAATAAATTTTCAACAGATCACAACAGATGAATTTTTAATCGAAAAGGACAAATTTTCAATGATACAGTGACATTGTCCAAGCAAAAAATATTATTTTCACAATGAAGTTTAAATTTTAAAAAAATACATCAATTTTCAACTAAATCATTGAATTTTTAACAAAAAGAAAGTTCTGAACCACAAATAAAACCGTTAAGTTTTCAGTTAAAGAAACTAATATTATGCAACAACCAAAAAAATTATCAACGAATTGATCAAAAAAATAATTCTAAACCAAAATTTTCAATCTTCAACTAGAATGACGAATCTTAAACAAACAAGATTAGTTTTTTACGCAGATAAATAAATTTTTTGCAAAATAGTTTAATTTTGTATAAAAAAATTATATTTTAACCAAAATAGTTCAATTTTCAAACCAAATTTCTTTTCAACAAAACAGTTCAATTTTTAAATAAAAAATGGAATAAGTTTTTGAATTTTCAAGCCAAAGAAGATGACTTTTCTACCATAAGAGATGAATTTTTTTATCCAAAAGGAAAAAATTTCAATAAAACAGTTGAATTTTCAAAGAAAAAAAATGACTTACAAAAAAATGAATTTTTAACAAAATAATTGAACAAAGATTAATTTTTTACCAAAAGACAAAGTTAGAACAAAATACACTGTTTTTCAACAAAATAGAGGAATTTTCTACCAAAGAATTGAATTTTCAATTTACAATTTATGACATAATAGTTTAATATTTCTAATTAATTTTTTGATTTTGAAGCAAATAGTCTAACTTTCTACCAAAGTAATTTAATTTTCCACCATAAATATGATGTTTCAAAGAAAAGTTTTATTTTGAATCAAATATTTTAAATTTCTACCAAATTTTTTTACTTTTTTGCCTAAAAGGCGAATTTTTCACAAAACAGCTGACACATTCTCATCGTGACGCACTGCGCGCTCGACTTTTGACAGACATTGCTAAATGCATATTTTCTGAACCACCTTAAAATTAAAAAAAACTACAATCCTTTTTCCAGATATTTTTCTCTATCTCGCGTTGTTATGCTAAGAATAGGATTTTCGTTTTCATATTATTTTTTATGATTAATATGGTATTTTTTAATGGTTAAAAGACATTTTGTAGGATTTTTCAACAGCTATAATTTCGCTTTGAGACTTTTTTTCGTAGTCTGCGTCATTTGGCCATTCTAATATTTTCTCAATCATAAATGATGAGATTGTAATAAATAATAAATAAATTTATATTTCTTTTTTTGCGAATAACTTTTTCTATCAATTTGTTTTCGTACCTTCTATCGCTTTTCCACAAATTTTTCATTTTTTATTTTTAATTCCATTTTTATGATTAAAACCAAAACTACGTCTCCTATCGAAAAGTGATTCATTACAAATTTGCAGCTCTTTTTCGGGCAAACAATTTTTGTTAAATCATTTTTTTTTCGTAACTTCTGTCGTTTTTCCACAATTTTTCATTTTTTTTAATTTCAACGTTATTTTTTACGAATAAAACAAAAAGTACGCGTCCTATCAAGAAGTGATTGATAACGAATTTGTAGATCTTTTTTCGTGTCACGCTGTTTGTTAATTCAACTTTTTTCGTATCCTGCATAGTTTTACCAAAAACTTTAATTTTTGATTTTGCATTTTTTTTTGTGCGATCAAAATTTTAATTTTCCATTTTTTAAGAAAATCCAAGAAATTGTTATGATAATCTTGCAGGGCTATCTAAAAAGCAATGTTTTTCTTCTATTGAATTTTTTTCATATCGTGCGTTTTTTGGCTTAAAATTTGGATTTTCCATTAATTTTTAAATTTTTGAAAATTCTATAACTCCGAGACAATGCTTTTTATTGAAAAAATTCATGGGGATAAATTGTTCATATTTTATAATACTATAAATATCCATACATAGAATTTTCAAATTCAGAATAAAAGTGATCTCAAAAATTTTCAAAATGCGCTCACTTTTTGAATTTTTATCGAAAATGTCTGGTTAACGAACTCGTCCTTTCTTTTAGGATCTAGAAATTTTTTTTTAAATATCGTCTGGATCCGTTCATTTTTACGAGAGTTAACGTGTTACGGACGGACAGACAGACAGACGCTATCGTAAAAACTTGATTTTCGGACAATTCTAATACTTTGTCAACCAAAAATGATGAGAATGTAAAAAAATGAGTTTTCAAGAAAAAAGATAATTTCCGACCAAATTGTTGAACATTCTAACAAAAAAGACGAATTTTCAACAAAATAGTTAAATCTTTGACCAAAAATGATTAATTTTCAAGTAAGCAGTTTCATTTTTTTTAAATATCAATTTTCAACCAAGAAGATTAATTTTCTAACAAAAATGAGGAGTTTTCAATAAAATACCTGAATTTACAATAAGAAAATAATCAATTATCAGCGAAAAATAGATTAGTTACATTTTTAGGCACGAAAATTAGTTCTCAGCTAAAAAAAAATTTATCAATATAGTTCAAATTTTAACCAGAGACGAATCTATAAAAAAATAATTTTTAAGAAAAGCGTACAGCTTTCAAACACAATTGTTAAATTTTCTACAACAGTAGTTTAATTTTAAATTTTAAAAAAGAATTTTTTTCAAAAGATATATATTTTAAAACGAAAAAACAGAAATTTTAACCAAGAAAAAAAACTTCTACTAAATTGTTGATTTTTCAAACTAAAAAAAACTGAAAAGATAAATTTCCAACAAAATAGCTATTTTTAAATGAAACAAAATATTTGAATTAAAAACAAAAACATGGATTTTTAACAAAAAATTTAATTTTGAACCAAGTAATTTAATTTTGTCCAAAATATTTAATTTGGAAACCCAAAATACGAACTTTCTACAAACAGGTGCATTTTCAATCCTAAAATATGGTATTTCAACAAATAAAGATTATTTTCAACCAAAATATTAGAATTTTAAAGCAAAACAGGTTTTTTAACAAAATAGTTCAATTTTCAAACAAAAATAGATTAGTTAAATTTTCAGTAGAAATAAATAAATTTTTAACAAAAAAAAAACGAATTTTCAAGAAAATGATTAAACTGTCTACTACAGATGAATTTTCGAACAAATAGTTGAATTTTCATGTCAAAAACGCGATTTTTCAGAAAGCAGTTCAATTTTCAATCATTAGGTATAAGTTTTCAAAAACAATTTTTTATTAAAATAGTTAAAATTTCAATAAAAAAGATGACTGTTGTACCGTAAAATAAAAAAATTTTATTCCAAAGGACAGTTTTTAAAATAAAATAGTTAATTTAAAAAAAAATCTGAACAAATAGCTGCATTTTATATTTAAAAAGATGAATTTTCAGCCAAGAAGATTAATTTTCTATCAAAAGCCGAACTTTGAACAATGCTTGAATTTTCAGCTAAAAAATAAGTTTTTAGCTAAAAAAAAAATCAGTTAACAAAAAATGGAGCAATTAAAATTTGCAGCTACAAAAAAAATTAATAAAAAAAAGAGATTTTTTAACCAATTGAATTCAACTAAAAAAGGCGAATTTTTAATAAACTAGTTGCATTCTCAACCAAACTGATATTTAATAATATTTCAACCAAGAAAGTTTTTTATTGAAATCAAACACAGTTGAATTAACAAAAAAAAATTTTTACTAAAAGAGATAAAGAAAACAATTGTGAATTATCAACAAACAAATACATTTTAACATTTCAACATTTCAACCAAACAGTTGCAGTTTCTACCAAATTATTTGAATTTTTAACAAAATACAGGAATTTGCAGCCAAGTAGTTCAGAATTGCATTCAACCAAAAAAGACGGATCATTAAGAACCTATGATATTTTGCTAATTCTTCTCAACCAACAGAGATTAATTTTAAAACTGACCCATAAGCCTCTCTTAGTAGCAGATAATCTACAAAAAAAGTTCCAACTTACTGCAAAAATTATAAATAAATTCCGTTAAAAGTTACTTTCTAAAATAGTAACAAAGTTACCCTAAAAGTTACAAATAACCTAATTTTGTAGTAACTTAGTAACTTGTAACGAGCCAATTCTGATTGCGACATCCTTGAAATTGAAGATTAGAACTAATTGTAAGACGATCTTGTCGTAGGTTGGACTTTTGTATGCATAATCTGATACTCTGCCTCGTCCCTCGTTGGTTGAAGCAATTGAAACAATATCGACGTAGAGAAACAAATAGTTTTTGCTGCTTTATCTTAAGGGGAAATTCCTCGAATAACAATGATGTTTACAGTGCGATTGGTTATTCCTGGTTTCTAGTGAGAATATCATCACAGCACTGGTCTTGTTGCATCTTGTCTTCTCTTTTTCCCTGCATCTCTGACAAGCAGATCGACGGTTTGAGTACAATTACTCGACAAAGTATTCAAACATTAAGTTTATTTTATCGTGGATAAACGACGCTGGGCTGCTGGGTCAACCTCGAGTGCATTGCCATCAGCCATCAGCCGTCAGCCATCGACTTGTCACATTGCACTCGTCGCTTTTATTTTACAAGTGCACTATATCAATCTGCTACACACGACTCTGATTCTTGTTTTCAAAAAACAACCCTAAATTAAAACAAATCGAAAAATTACTTTTTGTAATATCAAGTGAATCCTAAAAAAGACACGTAATTATTGGTGCATTGCCATTAGCCATCAGCCATCGAATTGTCACATTGCACTCATCGTGTTATCACATTGCACTCATCCGCTTGTCACATTGCACTCATCGCTTTTATTTTGCACGAGGACCATATCAACCTGCTTTGCACATTCCTGTTTTCAAAGAACAAATCTAACTCAAAGAAAACAATTGAAACATTACTTTTTTTGTATCAATGGAATCGTGAAAGAAAGACACCTAAATATTAGAACATTGTCATCAGTCATCGACTTATCACATTGCACTCCTAGAATTGTCACATTGCACTCATCGAGTTGTCACATTGCACTCCTCAAATAGTGAAATTGCTCTTATCGCTTTTATTTTGCAAGTGCACCATATCAACCTGCTATACGCTACCCTGTTTTCAAAGAACATCCCTAACTAAAGAAAATCGTAACATTACTTTTTTATATCAATATGGAATCATGAAAGACACCTATTATTAGTGGATTGCCATCAGCCATCGAATTATCACATTGCACTCGTCGAATTGTCACGTTGCACTCGTCGAATTGTCACATTGGACTCATCGAATTGTCACACTGGACACATCGAATTTTCACATAGCACTCTTCGATTGGACGCATTGCACTCTACAACTTATCTCATTGTACATATCGATTTTATTTTTCAAGAGCACCATATCAACCTGCCATACACTGCCCTGTTTTCAAGAAACAACCCGAACTAATGCAAAATTGAAAAATTACTTTTTCGTATCAATGGATTCGTGAAAGAAAGACACTTAAATATTAATTCATTGCCATCAGCAATCGACTTGTCACATTGCACTAATTGAATTGTCACATTGGACTCATCGAATTGTCACATTGGACTCATCGAATTGTGACATTGCGCTCCTCAACTTGTCACATTGCATTCATCGATTTTATTTTGCAAATGCCTCGAACCACACAAAAAAATCGAAAAATTACTTTTTCGTATCAATGGATCCGTGAAAGAAATACACTTAAATATTAGTGTATTGCCATCAGCCATTGACTTATGACATTGCACTCACTGAATTGTCACATTGATCTCATAGAATTGTCACATTGATCTCATCAAATTGTCACATTGCACTCATTGACTTCTCAACTTGCACGCATCGCTTTTATTTTTCAAATACCTCTAACTATAAAAAATCGAAAAATTACATTTTCATAGCAATGGAATCGTGAAAGAAACACATCTAATTATTCGGTTAAACTTTCAATCGTTTGCAACTTTTTCTTCTATTTCACCAAACTTCAAAAAGTACAGTTCTTCATACGAATATTCAAACCAAAAGATATTATTTGAAAATAACTGAGACAGGGCCTAAAATGTTTCAAAACTTAAGACTACACACCCTTTTGAATCTCCCCCCTCCCAATACATAAAATACCACATTTCTACAAAATAAATGAATTTTAAACTAAAAAGAAAAGATGTATCGACCCAAAATCAACCAGTTAAATTTTCAATTAAGAAATTGAGTACCAAAAAAAAATTTTTTTAAATATTAAAAGCCTCAACCAAAACAGATTTAATTTGAAATAACCAAGCAAATATGAAATTTAAACAAAGAGAGATTAATTTTCAAACCAAAAAGATGATTTTTTATCTCAAAAATATCCATGTTCTAACAAAACTAAAATAGTGAAATTTTTAGTAGCATGAATTTTCAAATAAAAAAATAATAATTTTCATCGAAAAATGTAAAAGTTGGTATTTCTGAAAAAAATCATTTGAAATAAGGAGCATTTTTAACCAAGTAGTTGAATTCCCAAACAAAAGATATTAATTTTCAAGCAAAAAGTTAAATTTTAAACAAAACAATTGAATTTTTAACTAAAATTATAAATTAAAAAATAAAACAATAAATTTTTAACAATGTGGTTCGTACTTTTAAGCAAAAATACGAATTAAAATTTTTTAACCAAAAAGACGAATTCAGAACAAAATACATCAATTTTTAACCAAATTGTTAAATTTTCAAGCGAAAGGGATGAATTTTTAACAAATCAGTCAGATTTTTAACCACGTCGCTGGATTTTAACCAATTAATTACATTTTCAACAAAATAGGTAAATTTCTAAATAAAATGATAAATCTAGAACAAAAAAAATAAATTTTTAACAATATTTAAGTAAGAAAGACCATTTTTTCAAATTCAATTTTTTCAAGTAAAGGTGAATTTTCAATCCATAAATATTAATTTTCTACCAGGAAGACGAATTTTCGAAAAAATACTTTAATTTTAATTTAAAGAGATGATTATTCAACTAAAATGATAAAATAACAAACAAAATTAATTTTTTAAAAAGTAATTAAACTTTCTAAAAAAGAAACCCGGGGATGTCAACTAAGCCCCACGATTTTTAGCTCTTCAGATTTTCCAGACTTTCCATAATTTCACTTTTTTCAAATAATTAATAAACAAAGCATCGTAGTTTAAATCAATAACATTTTCTAGCCAACTGAATTCTCGATCTAACCAAACCTAATAGATTTTTAAAAAAAAATTTTAAAAATAAAAAACGAAATTAAAAAGGAATGTCGACTTACCCCTACGTACCCCTGATATAAATTTGAAAGAAAAGGCGTTATAAATGATCAAAAATCAAAGTGTGTGGTTTAGTTAATAGTACGGCGTAATTCAATTTTAAAGAAAAGAAAAAACTAAAATGTTGTAGTCTTAAAAATAATAAAAATTTTAAAAAGATGTTCTTTTCTTTCGCCAAATAATATAGTCAAGCG
>JAAAKG020081402.1:0-16781 GCA_010014905.2 Druon quercuslanigerum | reverse complement strand
TGATTTGTCTTTGTATTTGAAACAATTGTTTGTATTATTTTGTAATTTTTTTTTAAATATTTGATAAATAACGAATGCTTCCTCTATGAGGAAGCAAATACATTAGTAAACGGGAAGAAAAGTGCTCGTTGAATACGCACCATATTATTATAAATTTTAATATGATATCACTTACCCTTAAATTCAATTTAAAAAAAATGAATAGTACAAAAATATGCTAATGCTCAACCAAAAGAGGTAAATTTTCTACCCATAACTGACCCATAAACATGTTTTTATATGAGATATACAAAAAACACAAAGTAACTTCAATGTAACTGAAATTTAGGTCCCAAATCAATGTAAAAATTGTAGATAAGTTATGTTACAAGTTACTTTTTACAAAGTGACCTTGACAGTCACAAATAACGTGAATTTTCAGTAACTTATAGTTACTCGTAACAATTTAGTACCCAACATCAAAGTCACATGTCGCTATAGTCAGGAATTTTTTTTTATTGTAGATTATAGGTGGATAAAATGAATAATAATGTCCAATATTGATATTTTTACTCTGGTAAACAATTTTTCTTGAATAGAAGACTGTTTAAATATTCTATGTTAGAATAAACAAAATGTATCTGAAGCCAACTGACAATAAGTTTTTGTATGCAAATTAACAGTGACAGGTGCCTCGATGTCTATCATCGCTCTTTCTGAACGAAGAAAAGCAGCGCCACCATTAACAATTCAAAGTGCTATCTATTCAACCTTCGAAAATAAAATGTTGTTTGAGCACTTCCGGTTTTGGTTCCCCCTTCGCCTGTCAAAGACCTTTGCTGTTGTTAATTTTCGTGATGGGTAAACTGGTACACCTGTAATCCAACAAAAGAAATACATTTTAAACTATGACATTAAATTAACATCTATAATTAATAAATCTGTTAAAACAAGTGAGACCAAAATTAATTTTAAGCACTATAAACTTAAAATTACTTAACAATTATCGCTTTATGTTTGAGACTCTCAAAACAGGGGGAATTGGGTTATTTTTTGAGAAAATAGGAAAATAATTTTTTTTAAATTAATATAGATACATTATTGTATTTAATATGAAACGCTGGAAGATGTTTAAATTTTAAGTCAAAGAATATTAAATTTTCGATAAGGTTGTTGAAATTTCAACTGAAAGAGACGATTTTTCAACCAAAAGATGTATTTTTATAAAAGAGTACAGTTTTCAAGTTACAAAGTCAAATATTTTAGAAAATAGTTGAATTTGAAATCTTAAAACCCGTACAGTTGAATTTGAGGACAAAAAAGGCGAATTTTGTAGGAGGCAGTTTTGAATTTTCTACCATAAAAGTCAAATTCAACAAAAAAATTCATTTCGAGCTAAGTAAGATCAATTTAAAACATCTATATAAAAGAGATTGCGTCTTAACCAAAAACAGTTGCATTTTCATTCAAAAAGTTTAATCTCCAGCCAAAAGGCAAATTTTTTTGAAGGGACTTGAATTATCAGCCTGGAAAGTTAAGTATCAACAAATAAATCTTTTTATGCCAAGAACGATAGTTGAACTTTAATTCCAAAAAGATGTTTTTTTCAGAATAGAGTTGAATGCTAAAAAAAAAAAAAGATTTTTTAACCCAAATTTTGAATTATCAACAACATAATTAAATTTTATTCAAAATAGTTGAATATTTAACAAAAGAGAATGAACTTTGAACCAAAAATAGTTGAAATTTCCGAGGGATTTTCTAATTCGGTTCTCATAAAGCAGTCCGCATTTAAGTGAAAAAACGAGAAAAAGGGGAAATTTCTTGAAAACGTAGAAAAAAACGAAATTGTTTTTTTTTTAAATATGGGAATGATTGTAAATAGTATTATGAAATTTGTAAATAATATATTTTAAACGATTTTAATTTTAAAATTTTGAACTGTTCAGACAGGCGCTTTTCAAAAATAAAAACTTTGAATAAAGATTCACGAAATTAGAAATTGTTAAATTTTAAACGATATTAATTTTAAATCTTCGACTATAAAGCTTCAATAAGAAAGTATTCAGTTCTGAATGGTGTCAATGAAAATCAAACAATTTTTGCTAGTTTTGAAATTCAAATTAATTTTTGATTCAAATAGAAAATAAGAACAGCGGACTTTTGAGCGAATAAAATTTTTTTAAACAAAAAGTTTCTACTAATTCAGTGAAGTGGGAATGTAAATTCAAGTAAATTTAGAGTAATTAAAGAGAAATGAGAATTATCTTAAGTTTTTATTTAATGTATTTTTTACAAATAAAATAAATACTACGATTCCTATCAGAAAATGATTCATAATAAATTTGTAGATCTCTTTTGTTAGTTAAAAAAAAATTATTTTTAACATTTTTACTGTTATTTTGGACAACTGGAAGAAGAAAATCAGATAAAAAAGATTCACAAACCTTTCTAAATCTTTTTTAGATGAACAATTTTTGTCTGTTCATTCTTTCGTATCTTGCATAGTTTTACTGAAAAATGAAATTCTTTATTTTTGGTAGCGTTTTCACATCTAAAACCAAAAATATTTCTGTTATTAAGGTAGTAGCTCCTAGAAAATATATTCATCTCTTAAAGATAAAGAATTTCATTTTTCAAATTTTTTGGCATATTTTGTGTAGTTTTCCTGAAATACGGCATTTTTTGATTTCTTAAAAAGCATTTTCTATGGATAAAACAAGAACCATTGTTCAAAAATGACTAGTCAACGCACTTGTCCTTTTCTTATAGTTCTTAAAAAAGTGTGCCACAGCTAAATCCAATCTTATTATTTTTTCGAAAGTTATCGTGTCTACAAACCACTGCTCTGTTGTTAAATAAAAGTTAATAGAAAACAATTTTTAAATCGGCTTTTATAAATATTTTATAAATTTTAAGAAAAAGTTTTTCTATACACATAAGAAAATACGAAACTAAGTATTTGTTTACAATAATTAGGCTAAATATGAATTAAAAAATGTTATGTAATATGAGTTCAGGTGCAATAATTCTGGCCAATAGTAAGATTATTTCGTCATTTTATTCAAGTCTATTCATTTCTCAAAACAATACACGGTGTGAGGGATCTCGCAATTCAAATTAAAATTTTATTCTTATCAGGACTATTATTTTCAGGTAAAATTTGTGACTATCAGAATATTATTAAAATCTCTATCAGTCTCTGTAAAAATTATTTTATTTTAACATTTATCTTCAAAGCTTCCTTTCTATTCATGCATAAACATTGAGTTATGTCGATGAAAACAGTTTTTCTATTTAAAACAGATGTTTCATATAATATAAATAAGTATAACTTCCTTAATCTTCAATACAGTGTAAATTATTTATTAAAAAATATATAAATTACCATAATTTCCCAAGGTGTAGAAATTTGGATTGTCGAGAATTAGGTGAAGTCAATGAAGAGGAAACGATTTAAACAAAAGCGGTTTATTTAAGAACTTATAATTTCATTAGAAAAGCATGTCGAAGTTTTAAAATAGGAAAGTCTGTGCTTTTTTTAAAGACCTTAAGTCTTTCTAACCTAATGCATGAATTTAAAAATAAAAATCAGCTGGCAAACAAGTTTAAATTGTAATTTTTGAAGTAAATATTTCTATATGATATTTAATTGCGCATATTTTTATTCCAGACAAAAGAGTTGCAGTTTGTGTCGCTTTCGAAGCAAACCCGAAAAACCAGATTCTTAAAAAAGAATTTCTTGCTGTCTCTTTTGACCATAACTTATCGTAACTAAACCAATTTTTGGAATCTGTTAATAAAATTTAAAAGAAACCTCCTATATAGTGATCTACGGATGTCAGAGTAATTAACATATGAACATTGTTTGAAACAACAATTATTAATTGTTACTTTCAGCAGACCATCAGATATTACATAAATAATGCATTCATATTTTCAAGCTCATGGGGAGTCGATCGAAGTTTGAGTAAGAAAAAACGTCAAGCGCGAAAAATGTTCAGAAAGGTATAAATATGTTTCTTACGAAAAAAATAATTCACATTAAATAATCACTAAGAATTTATGCAGGTTTTATATCTGCCACACTTTCTGTATTTCGCAAGTATGTACCAACTCGACGTGTTTACTGGGAAATGCAATAGAACTATTTGTTTTGATTAATTATTTCAGCAGAAAAAATATTTAAAATATCGACACTTTTCTGCTGCTTTTCTTCCCATTTGTTTCAACGAAAATGTTGATTAGTTACGTACTCTACCAGTCGTTGAACATCATAAAGAATATTTCCTGTAAATTTTATAAAAATATTACAAGAGTTGTTTAAATTACGGCGAGTTGAAATACAGAAAGTCACAAAAATGTTGTTTCCTAAAAAAGGGGGTTTCGGATTTAGGCCGAGAACAGAAAAAAGCTAAAACATTTTCGTTTGGAGAAAAAAATAGAAAGAAATTCCTTGTCAGTGTATGTTTTGTTCAAATTAAAATTCGAAACTTGTTTGAAAAATGTATAGAGGCAATCACTCTTTAGCGAGAAAAGTTTATAGGCGGCAATATTTTACAATATTTCTATTGTACTTCGACGATTTGTTTACATTTATCCAGAATTGTGTAATTTTTTACATTCGAGCGATCAGAGACTCATGATGCAGACTTGAATACTAAAGGGAAAGTAACCTTCGTTTCACTCACTGGACCTATGAGTACTACTATACGTGAGAACGAACCTATCCTGCAATTCACTATTTATTTTACGTATTTGTATGTATAGTATGATCCCAGGCGGAAAAATTGTACAGAAAATATGAAAAGATTGTAAAAGAATTAGAGTCTTCTACAAATGAAATACTTCTGTATTTCTTCTCCATTATTTTTTACAATATAGTTTAACCTTCTAAATATACATATTTTAACAAAATAATGATGACCTGAAAATTTAAAAAGAAAAAAAATAATATCTCGGTATAATAACTCTTTTTTCTTATGGAAAATATGATGTGATAAAAGGTTTTAAATACATTAAAAACTAAGTGATTACGACTACAGGGTGTCCCAGGCTCAAGTGCAGACTAATATGGCTCTATAAATCAAGAAAAAAGAAATCTAAAATTCCTCTTACAAAAACCAGTCGAAGTTTTAGTTTTAGAGTTACAAAATGTTTAAGCTGGACCAATGAGGAGCGCCGCATAAACAATCTTGCGTGCGTGAGCATGAGTCCAACGTTTTAGTAGTGACCAACGGATTGTTCCAGAGAACCGGTGGCCACTACCACAGCGGTGGACTTATGCTCACGCTCATTAAAAAATACAAAATTACAAAATAATACAACTTTTTTTATACAAAGACAGATCGGACAAATCAAATTTTGAATTTAAAATAGTAATTTTTTTAATCTGAAAAAGATATGAAATTGAAAATGTTATTATTATATTATTATTATTTTATTCTTATCAGCACTATTATTTTCAGGTAAAATTTGTGACTATCAGAATATTATTACAATCTCTATGAGTCTCTGTAAAAATTATTTTATTTTATAATTTATCTTCAAAGCTTCCTTTCTATTCATGCATAAACTTTGAATTATGTCGATGAAAACAGTTTTTCCGTTTAAAACAGATGTTTCATATAATATAAATAAGTATAACTTCCTTAATCTTCAATAAAGTGTAAATTATTTATTAAAAAATACATAAATTACCATAATTTCCTTACTCTTTATTAAAATTTATCAATATTGTAGTTCAATCTATTCGTGTCAAACCAAGAAATTTTTTACATTCTTGCATTAACTTTGATTTATGTTAATGGCAAAAGTTTTTCTATACAAAAACCGTCTTTTAAAATATTACAAAGTGCTAAAAAAATGCAATAATCATTTTCAGAAATCCTTAGGTGAGCTTCAAAATATTAGTGGTAAAAATAAGCCCTCAAAATTTCATCAATTTATCTGTAACCATTTTAAAGTTACCGTGTTTACATAAAACGGTGATTTAAAATTTTTTAAATTTATCATGAGATTTTTTTTACAGAGATCACATTTTTAGAATACAAAAACCAATCCAATATAACTTTGAATATCATTTGGTCCTTCATGATATGATACTTATTATTGATAATTTTATTTCGCAGTTGTAAAAAAAAGTTTAATTGTTGAGGCCTTGAAACTAAAGTTTGTTCGCTTCAAAAGCAAGGTGAACAAAAGTGAAGATCAAAAGTAAATTTGAAAAGTATTTCATTGAAAATTTTAAGAATGAACAATAATTCTAATAAATTATTGAAGATTAAAGGAGCTGAAATTAAAAACTTTAAAGTTGCCTGTTTAAAACCTCAATATATCAACTTTACTATTTTAGAGTTCTGAACGTTCATGTTGAAAACTACTTTTTCAATTATCCGCTTTTATAAATTTTAATTTTGCAATCAATATTGCAATGATTGGGTTTTTAAAATTATAATTAGGAATTGATAATTATTCTTGATATTTAGGCAGTTGTTTACTTCAAAAATTTAATATTTTATGGTGGCTGATTATAAAAACGTCTGAATATCACCGTTTTGGGTAACTATATATCTTTTTATTTCAAAGGGAGTTGAGATGCGTCTAATTTTTAACGTTTTGTTGTAGAAATTTGTTCATTTTAAACATTTTTCATGAAATATTACTTCATTTTGAAAGTTTTTTTTCAGAATACTTCAATTTTAAAGGTTTATAATTTAAAACTGTTCAATTTTTAAACTGTGTAAATAGCGATGAATTTACTTTTCGACATTAGAAAAACTTTTCTGATAAATGTTTATGATAAATTGTAATTTTTTATATGTAATACCAATTTCAATCAAATCACGTGAAGTTTTATTCACTTCGAATTCAAACTGATTTAAACTCAAAAGTTTAAAATGTTAAGGGTAATTCTCAAAAAAGAGGCCATTTTGTGTCCAAGAGCTGAAATCAATGTTAACGAGAAGATGGGCAATGCAAAAAATTCTTATAATAGAACCTCAGCATGAAGAACAGCCTGCCTCATTTTGATGAATCTTGATTATTTCTAATTGTAGCTAAAAATAAAAAAACTATCAAAAATGTCCTGTCCGTTCTGTGCCCCCAGTACCAGTTATCTGGGCTTTTACCCACATTAAACTACTATTGCCATTATTTGGCTCTCTGCAACCTTAATTACATCACAAGTATAAATAATTCTATAAAAATACATTTTGTAAGTTTAATTCTTTTTTTTATCGATTATTACGAAAATGTTCAAAGTCATCCTTCGTTTTCATGTCCTGTCGGTTCCACGTCTATTTAATTGATTTTCGCATAAGAAAATATATTAAAATCAATGTAATTTTGGGTGAGATTTGTTAGACGCAGAGTTTTTCAATCAATTTCACCCTTAGATAACTAAATAGTCTTTTGCCTCTCTACAGGTATCTATTGGAGCTCAAGTTCTAATTAATACCAACTTTTATTTGAGCCGCAACTTTAGTAAACCCCCAGTTTTTTCTGTGTACGCAAAAACATGTTATATTATTAAATTCATCGTGCGCGAGATGTCCTGTCGGGTCCAGTCGCGAGTTTCGAGGTTATTCGTACACTCAATGTCAGAGCGCGCAGCGCTAGCATTCCTCGCACTTGAAATGCATGACGGTGCAGCGTGATAAGCCTCAACTGCAATCAATTATTATTATTATTATTATTATTATTATTATTATTATTATTATTATTATTATTATTATTATTATATCTAACCAGTATTCTTTTTGTAAGTATCACACACATAATCACGATTTTCGTCTGATATTCAGATATAAAAAATTTCAATTTGCGTAAAAAAATTTCGTTCAGAGCCATTTAACAAAATACAAGTATAAAAGCTGTCGTGAGGCCCATTGCTCACACACCTTAACTTTCATATGACCCCAGACCTAAGAATATGTTGAAAAAAATTTGAAAAAAATTTGGAGTGTCCAACAATATGTTTAGAATGCAGTAGAGACCTTACAATTTAAAAATATTTTAAAATGTCAGTTTTGTAAGAATTTTGCTGAATGTTTTTATTCAGGAATTGAATGGAGTTATTGCGCTGTTTAATGGCTTAAAATGTGTGGTAATGTACACTGATTCCTATTTTGTCCATTAACTGAATAAAAATTATCTTTCCGCGATAAAAGTCGCTCAGAATAATCTTGAGTGTAAGGAGGCAAGGCGCGTATCAAGGCGTAGAAAAAAGTGTAGAAAAAAAGGTCCGTCATATTTCCCAGCGTCAGGTAGACGTTTTTCCCAGATTTTCCCACGACCCTTGCTCGCTCAGCAGCGCCGCCTCAAAACTTTGAAGTGGGCTGCGCCCTTCCCTCCTGATGTAAAATTGTAATATCAGTACACTTATTTCTATATTATAATATAATTTTGTAATTATTAGGCTGTTAATTTGCTACTGAAATGCGTTAAAGATTTTTTTATATGAGCAATTCAAAGTTTTGAGACGGCCCTACTGAGCGAGCAACGGTCGTGGGGAAATCCGGGGAAAACGTCTGCCTGCCGCTGGGAAATATGACTGACCTTTTTTCTACACTTTTTTATACTCCTTTGGCACGCGCCTTGCCTCATTAAACTCAAAATTATTCTGAGCGACTTTTATCTACAAAATATAATTTTTATTCAGTATTATGGACAAAATAGGAATCAGTGTACATTATCACACATTTAAAGCCATTTAACAGCGCGATAGCTCTATTCAGTTCCTAAATAAAAACATTCAGCAAAAATGCTTGCAAAATTGACATTTTAAAATATTTTTTAATTTTAAGGTCTCTACTGCATTCTAAAAATGTTGTAGGACACTCCAAATTTTTTTCAAATTTTTTCCAACATATTCTTAGCTCTGGGGTCATGTAAAGTTAATGTGTGTGAGCAATGGGCCTCACGACAGCATTTTTACTTGTATTTTGTTAAATAGTTCTAAACTAAATTTTTTTACGCAAATTAGAGAAACATCATTTCATTCAGAAAACTCAGCGGAATCGTGTGATTGTTATTAGAACCTCCTCACATTCATTCTTGCGGATTAACTGCCTTCTAAAGTCAGGGGTCTTGATTTTCGGCGAGGATATTAGGCCATTCTAATACTTTCTTAATCATAAATGATGAGAATGTTATAAACTATTACAAATTTTTATCTCTTTTTTTGGGTGAATAACTATTTTCTATCAATTTGTTTTCGTACCTTTTTTCGTTTTTCCACAAATTTTTCGTTTTTATTTTAGATGTCATTTTTATGATTAAAATCAAAACCACGTATCCCATCAAAAAGTTATTTAAACAAATTTTTAGCTCTTTCGGGTAAACAATTTTAGTTAAATCTTTTTTTTCGTAACTTCTGTCATTTTTTCCGGCATTTTTTTTTGCTTTATTTTCAATGTTATTTTTCACGAATAAAACAAAAAGTGCGCATCTATCAAGAAGTGATTATTAATGAATTTGTAGATCTTTTCTGGTATCCCAATTTTTGTTAATTCATATTTTTTGTTTCCTGCATAGTTTGACCTCAAAATTTAATTTGTGATTTTCTATTATTTTTTCATGTTGTCAAAATTTGAATTATTGATTTTTTAAGAAAATTCAAACAATTGTTATGATAATCTTGAAGGGCTTTTAAAAATCAATATTTTTCTCCTATTGCATTTTTTCATATAGTGCGTTGTTTGGCTTAAGATTTTGATTTTCGATTGATTAAAAAAATTATGAAAATTCCATAACTCTGAGTTTTCTTTTGATCGAAAAAAGTCATTAGGTTAAATTGTTCGAAATTTTTAATACTATAAACATCCGGAGATAGAATTTTCAAATTCAGAAAAAAGGTGTCTCAAAAATATTTAAAATACGCTCACTTTTTCAATTTTTATAAAAAATAGCTGGTTAACGAACTCGTGCTTTCTTTTACGACCTACAAAAAGTGTGCCAAAGTTCGATTGGATCCGTTCATTTTTTTTAGAGTTATCGTGTTTACGAACGGACGGACGGCTGGACGAACGACCAGATAGACAGACAGACGCCATTGTAAATACTTGATTTTTGGATTCAGGGGGTCTCGAAACGTGGAGATCCATTGAAAAACTTTGGTGTCAAATTTCCGATAATTCTAATACTCTCTCAATCATAAATGATGGACGAGAATGTAAAAATACTCATTTTCACATCTCAGCTATAATAGACGTGTGAATTAAAATATTTTTCCTTGTAAATTTAGTAGCGCTAATTCACGATCTAAAAAACAACTGACAATATAGAATGGCAGACATTTATTTATGCTTAAGTTTATACCATTTTATTATTCTTATTATTAATATTGATTTATTATGGCATTATGTGACGAACACAATTTATACTGAATATTACATAAATTAAATGAGAACTAATTAGTTAGCACGATTTCACTACGTTCAGAATATGAGAGCCGTTCCTAACGTTGTTATAATTTTTTAATGTTAATTTATGAATTTTTTTCGCGACCACGCTTATTTTCCGCCACCTGACAGTTAGTTCTATAAGATAAAAAATTTTTTAGTCATTTCAAATAATTTTTTTTCTCAGAAGTTACACTCTCCAAAGTGACCGACTTTTTGAGAAAAGCCCTCAAATGATTCAAAGTTAAACGTTTTAAAATTTTCCTATTTTCGAAATTTTTATTTAAAATCATTCAATTTGGAGATTTTTCAATTCAAAATAAACTGTTAAATTTTAAACTGTTTGAATTAGAAATTATATAATTTCATCTCCCTAACTTAAAATTACTTGTTTTTAAACGTTTTGAACTCAAAATCGTTCAATGCACACTTTTTTAAATTTCAAAGCGCTATCAATTCGAAATTATAAATTATTTTTTCAACAGATCTTCTAATTTCTAATATTTAAAATTTGTTTAATAATAAATTTCTTAATTATTTATATTTTTAACGTTAAAAAATAAACTCCGCAAAAATGTCGTAAATATTGCTGCGGGGGTTTTGAAAAAGTGACAAATGCTACAGACATTTTACAAAAAAAATTTAACGACCTATGTTAATTCTTTTCAAACATAGAGTGCTAATGGAAATACGACTATTGTGTGTCAACTTTCGTATTTCTTTAAAAACCTTTTTCGGTTGAATCCAAAGTATGCATAATTTTGTCTATAGTAAGTGTTTCAAAACATCATTGGTATACACGATAAATGAAGACAATTGTTTCGTCAACATTTTAGAAGATATTTTTAAAAAAATTCAAACTAACTTTTAAAATTAACCTTAGAATCAGTATTTGTTTTTAGTTTAACAAATTTTATATGCGAGCATTGTTTTCTCTTTTCGCTCTTTTAAAATACGTGATAATGATAATTCAATAAACAATAATCTTTTTCCATAAAATTACAAATACTTTTTTGAAACGCAGACTTCAGCTTTCACAATTAAAAAATATCATATATGAAAAAACTCAATTTGAAAAATTAAAAGAACTTTAAATTCTAAGGCTCAGAATTGTGCAGTATTTAAAATTGA
This sequence comes from Druon quercuslanigerum, assembly GCA_010014905.2. Taxonomy (NCBI): domain Eukaryota; kingdom Metazoa; phylum Arthropoda; class Insecta; order Hymenoptera; family Cynipidae; genus Druon; species Druon quercuslanigerum. The sequence goes on along the minus strand of JAAAKG020081402.1, from coordinate 5,268 downwards.
AACCATAGCGATCTTGGTTTGTATTCTTTCTTTAAATTGTTATTTTTTAATGTCATATCTTAAAAATGTTCCTGTTAATTATTTAAAACAATGAATGATTCAAAATTTAAAATATTTTAATAGAAGACTATTTAATATAAGAATATTAATACTAAGCGTTTTAAATTGAACGATTTGAAAGAAAAATAGAGCTATCTGAAATTGATACTTCAGTAATTGAATAGTTTCTTTAATTCAGAATAGTTACGATTTAAGACTTCTGAATTTTCCGATTAAAAGCTTAATTTTAAGTTGATCCCGCATATAGGTTTACATTTGGAATATCTTCTTTTCAGGATTAATTTATTTTTAATTTTTTTCGGGATAAATTAATGTTAAAGGTTTATAATTAGAAATTTTTCCAGTTTGACCTGACGTGCAAATGCAGGTGAATTTATTTTTTCGTCTTAAAAAAATATGTTTAATCAATTTTAAAGTTGAATTATAATTGCTTTTATTCAATATCAATTAAAAATTCTAAAATTTCAAATTTATATACTTTGAAACATTAATTTTCAATTTCAATTCAGAATTGTAAAATTTTGAGGATGCCGAATTAAAATTGATTTAAATTCAAAAGTTAGCAATTTTAAATTATTCAATCTTAAGCACTTTTAATTATAAATTATATGTACAATTTCAACTTGTTTGAATTTAAAATGATCCAGTTTTCAAAATTCTTATCTAAAAACATTGAAGTTTGAGAATCTTAAAATTGTCCTGTTTTCGAAATCGTAAGCTGAAATAATTTAATTTTGAGATTCATTAATTCAAAATAAAATCGTTCAAATAGTACAGTCAATCTGTAGAATTTAACGAAAGAAATTTTCCGATTCATGTTTTTTGCATGAATCGCTTGTAGGGGGGGGGGGAGGAATCCTTGACCATAAGTTCCCGTCATCCCTCTCCTTGGGGAACATGGTTAAAACTCAAAAAGTTTTTGGATTTTGATTTTCTCGAAAACAGTGAGTTTCTGTGAAAATTCATCAGAATAAAAAATGTTCCGGACATCATTCCCGACAATTTATCTAATTAGGTTAATGTTATAGGACCGTAAGTTCCAAAAGTAGGTGGCGCTGAAGGCACAAAAAAAGCGTTTTTACGCTATATGACGTCCAAAAAATATTTTTTGAACTGCACTTTAAATGTAAAAGTTTTTTATCTCAAAAAAAGCTACAAAAAACCTTTTCTGAGTTATAGCATGCGGAATGTCCAAGAATATGTAAATATAGACATTTCAAATGATCACGAATCAATAATGTCTTTATTTAACAATAGTTTTATGAATAATAATTGGTAGTTCTATTGCAATTATCTTCTTCATTAGTATTATTACTATTATTATGTTTTTTTATTTACTTGTAATAGTTTCCGTCCAGTACCTGCATGCAGCGAAGGTAGAATAGTTGTAAATAATTTTCGAGTAAATTATGTCAGATGTTGTAATTAATAGTGTCATGTTTAAAACCCAACAAATCTGGAATAAGTATTATTCACTACAAATTAAATTAATAAAAAATTCTGAAAGCGAATTAGGCTTGTAACACATTATGCAATTGTTGTAATTGTATGAAAGTTATTTGAAGTGACGTAGATCATATAATTGTAGTGTTTTGTGTGGGTAATGAATGAAAACAGCTTTTGAAACAACGATACTCTTTTTTGTGGAAAAATTTATTGCCGTTTTGAAATGCGGTTCAAAAAACATTTTTTGGCCGTCATATTGCGTTAAAACGGTTTTTTGGTGACTTCAGCGCCACCTACTTTTCGAAATTACGGTCCTATAACATTAACCCCAGCCGATAAATTGTGGGGAATGTTGTCCCAAACATTTTTCGTTCTAATGAATTTTCACACAAACCCACTGTTTTTGAGAAAAACAAAACCCAAAAACTTTTTGAGTTTTGACCATGTTTCGCAAGAGGCGGGATGACGGGAACTCATGGTTGAGGTTTTCTCCCCCCCTCCCCAAGCAATTATTGAAAAAAAATGAATCGGAAAATTTTTTCCGCTAAACGCGTTCTTTCCCGACGGATTGACTGTACTACAATTTTAACGCTTTGAATTCGAAATGGTACATTTTCAACTGTTTTCTAACGAAATCGTACAACTAAAAAAATTTTTAAGGTGAAACTTTTTAATTTTTACATTTTTTGATCTAAGATTTGTCGATTGCAAAAACTTTAAATAAAAAATTATTTAGTTTTAAACTTTTTTATTTATAAATGTAAAAAGTTCGATTATTTTTCATTCCATTCGAAATATTGTTCGTTTTTCAAAATTTCATCTGATCTAAACTTATTTTCTTTTGAACCTTTTAATTTCCAAATCGTTTACTATTCATTTTTAGCTTTAAGCTCTTTCATTTAGAAATTATTAATCATTGTGTCAAAATTTTGAAATACCGTTATTACTAATAAAAAATCAGTTTAATAATACCTGCTAGTTATATATCATTTTAATTTGTTCATGCACATTTTGTATAAAACAAATAAAAATTATACATAATTTTTTTCACTACGTATAAACTATATATAATTTTGCCGCCTTGGATACTCAATGAGTGTTTAATTTTCTGACTCTACTGAATGATATTTAAGCTCAGATTGCAAATAATAATAAGTAGAGTGTGAATGATCAAGATCGTTTTCAATTTCACGCATAGTACAAGGCAGCAATGTATTGTTTCACTCCACTGCTTATTAATTCTTGTTAGCGTTTCGACGTCTTCTAATTAGACACTTAATTTTCATTTCCATGATGATGATTTTCCTCCTACACCCGAAGAAAAATTAGGTAAGGAAATGTTTATTTAAATTCACAATGCAAACTTGAGTATTTTTTTAGATATGCTTTCGCATGTCGAAAAACTTACTTTTGAAAACAAAGGTTTCTATGATTTTTAAGATACGAAATGATATTATCAGTCACGTATTATGAAATAAAGTACATAATTTGCAGGAAAAACGTATAATAATTATGAAAATTTATTATGTGGACCTTAGTTTTTGTAATTTTTGATTTTTTCCTCACCGTCGTACAGTGGGGCAAAATAAGGTTTCTGTCGACAAATAAATTTTTAGCCTACACTGTTCATTCGATTTGGATCTTTTTTTAATCAAACAATTTTCAATTTAATAAGATTTGTGTGTTTAGATTTTTTTTTAAAAAATGTGGTTCATTTTTTATTTAACTACAAAAATGACATTTTCGCAACTTTTCAGAAGTACCATTTTAATTTTTTTAAAGGTTTAGTAAACAAAGTCCTTAATATACGCACTCAGTCTATTTTAAAATAATTTTTAATCGGTGCGAATAATTTAAAAAAGTTTTTATTATGTTTCTCGTTATGATTAATTTAAAAAATAAGCTATTAGGTAAATTCTTAAACAATTTGTATAAACAAATGTACAAGATTGATTAATTATTAAAGCAAACTGCATACGCAAATTTAGAGTGCATCTATTTTATAATGAATGCAAAGTCGAAATAAATATTTAATTATTTAAACAATTATCCTAAACAAATTTAGGGTTTTGCTATTTTTCAATGAATAGGCGCAATTTTATCACGAACAAAATGAGAATGTCTCTTCGAAGACTATTTTTTATGATACTTTGAAAATTTATAAGAATTATTATTTATTTAAGCAATTTTTATAAGCAAATTCAGGGTTTAAGTTTGACTATGTTCATTAATTAATTCATTTTTATAAAAAAAAACAAATATATCATAGCAAAGAGTTATAAAAAAGACATTCTTTCCGTGTAGAAAAATTTTCGGGTGCTGACCTGGCCCAGACCATACTGTTTGGTTTTCATTATAACGTTGCTTAAATGGTCCGGCCTGGGCCTAGCCGAAAGTGGAACGTTTTTTTTGCTAGTTCAAGGCGAGATCGTCTCGTCAGCTGCCGTTTTTGGACTGGCAAATCACTAGTCGAAGGCTACTTAGCCGCTAGCTAAACTCTCTTTATTTTTGTTAATAAAAAAAAGAAGTCTTGTTTTGATGGTATGAATGTCTTATTTTATATTAATTTAGCTACTCTTTAATTATTTCGAAATATGACCAAAAAAACTTTGCTGATGGAAGGTAAACCTTTGCTTGTTTTTGGATAGCTCATCAGCACCAGACCCTGGCCAGACCCGATTGTCAAGGTGAAAAGAAAAAATTCTTGTGTTGATACTGTGAATTTCTTATTTTCTATCATTTGAGTCCCCAGCAACTTTTTCAAAATATGTTAAGATAAACTTTTCAGACCGAACATGAAACTTTTTTAGGGTTTGCTGATCAGTGCCACTCCTGGGTAAGATCAGAACTTCCAGACCGAACGTAGAAATTTTATTATTTTTGGACAGCTCAGCAGCGCCAGTTCTGGGCCAGACTAGACCTTTCAGACTAGACGGTATAGAAAAAATAGTTGAACTCTGAATGTATTTACGAAAACTGTTTCCAGTTTAAACAAATATTTTAGAAAAACAGTTCTTAGTTGATATATGACGTTATTTATGGCGAGTCTGCAACTGCAAAATAACATCTCTTTACAATTAATCCTAATGAAACCTTAATACCTGTTAAATTATATACAAAAACTCCGGATTTGAAGGAGCTCAACAAAAAGTCAATTTTGCTGTTAAATAAAAATTAATTAAATTTTTCATCAAAAATCCAAAACCACAAATCTTTTCGAAATCTACAAATGTTTCATTGAAAAGCGACGAAGTCGAATGAGTAGTGTAGGCTAAAGCTTCATGTTTCCACACAAACTTTTCTTGTCCCACTGTGCATCGCTTTTCACCAATGTTTTAAAAAGTTTGAATTTCAATAAATCGACTATGTTTCGGGAAAAATATTGCCTGCAATTCTAATGTTTACAATTCTCAAAATAACTAATTGATATTAATATACAGTAATTTGTTTAAAAGATTTTTTCTTAAAAAAAAAATTGTTTTAACGATTTCAGCCACAGACAAATTTACTTTCAAATTTTTAAGACGTAATAGTGTAACACCAGGGTTTATTTATAAAAATTGGGTTTAAATTGAAGGCAAAAAAATTACAGTACAGAGTTCAGTTATATAGGACCGATTACAACTGAAATCAGGCAGCGTGGTAGAGCACCTCTCACTGATATGTTTCAAATTGAAATATGTCGTTACACGGAGAGACTTTTAGTATCAATATTTCTTTTATCGCATATCCATAATTGAAATAAAATATACGAATTTAGGG
>JAAAKG020081391.1:0-16783 GCA_010014905.2 Druon quercuslanigerum | reverse complement strand
AACAAGAAACATGAATTTTTTCAGATTTTTAGGAACACGTTTTCGATTTTTTTAAAGCGCCGGGTCGAATCGACCCCTCCCCCCTACGGTTAAGTGGTGCGAAAAAACCCCTACGGTTAACGGGTTAAGAAGTAAAAACCTCTATATATGCGACCTTTTAAGGCATAGATACATTTTGTTGAGTTTTTAATTAAAAATAGTACTTTTCCATATTTAAAGAATATAAAAAAGACGATTGACTTAAATTTTTTAATGTGCTGATGTTAAAAACTGAGAATAAATTAGACAAAATCAGCAATTCGTAAATTTCACTAAACTACAAAAATCGTATTTACATCTGCGCAATGTCATCGCGTCCCATGTTTTTTTCGGATATAGGTAGACTTTTTATCAGATCGGTTTAGCGTGGAAAATATTATTCTCAAAAACTGATTTGTTCCTGAAAATTCAGTTTTAATAAATCAACATAAGGAAAGTAACCGTTTAAAAAATTATTCCTTTTCATTAATTTATTGTTATTGTATGATAATATTCAAAATGGTCAACGAAAATAGAAACATATATACTTTTAAGAAAATTCGTATAATCTATTATTAAATGTAAGTACGATTTTATTTACTCATAAAACATGTTTAAATATATCAATAATTCGATTTTAGTAGTATTACCTTTTTTTAATACTCAAAAATAGTTAAATATCGCGCTTGTTAACAAAAAATCGATGCCCTCTAAATTTTTCGTTTTCAGAAAATAGAAAATTCTTGATTTTTTATCGTTTAACATTAACCCGTGTCGTCGCGATATTAAAATTATCATGTGATTTTAAATGGCAAAGCCTCAATTGATAAAAAAATGAAAAAAGAAGTACTTTTTTTGACATTTTGTAAATTAAAATATAATCATTTCTTCACGAATCAATGACAAATTTTCGGCCAACAACCCTTTGTATTGTGCCAGGAAAAGTTTCAGAAAATGTAAAATAGCAGTTTTATTTAGAATTTTTACTAAAGGCTGTACTGTTTTGTTTATATTTTTCTTTAATGAATTTTTGTATTTATATATAATATATAATATTAATAATAATATAATATAATATATAATATTTGTATTTTTAACTGTAAATTATTTCACCTTCTAAATCATAAAACTTGATTATTTTTTAGAATAAGTGATACACTTTGCTAATGAGAAGAGTAATATTCCTTTTTTAACATATTTCCCAACTATTTAAACAATTTTCATTTATTTAAATCATTTTGTTCCCCTGTAACTCTTGAAAAGTAACTATTCTCTGTAATTTATGAAGTACTCAATGAATATTACGAGTGATATTTTTGTAAAAGACAATTTTGAACTATTTTAACAACTAACTATCACTCTGTAATTCTTTAAAGAAAACCCATTTTTTGAAATAAGTTGTTTCAGTTATATGGATTGTTATTTTTGCAGACGGGTTACATTGTGAGAAGAAGATACAGATTAATAAGGGACATAGATTCGAACACACAAAAATGTTGTTCATCTTTCCTATGAAAAGGAGCAACTGACATTAATTTCAAAAAATTAATGTTTTACCATTTGCAAAAGGAAAAATTGTTTACACAAATTAAAATTATTTAAATAATTCTTAAATATACGAAATAAATATTAATCTTAAATTTCGTTAATATTCGCATAATATTCAGAAAATACTAACTTGCCACTTATCGAATAATCATAAGTCAAATTAGAAAAATAAAAACATACTGTCTTTAACATCAATTTTACATAAAACAACTATTTTACATTTTTGGGGGCATCTTCTGTGTACAATACAAGGTAGTTAAAGGGGTTAACATTAGAATAGATGGGGTGGAACTTATCTTTGAAACACTCCTTATAAGAAGTGACTAAGCTTCAATTCACAAAAAGTTAAGAACAAGTAGTGGAGATCACTTGAATATGGAACACCAACCTCTTTTCTATGAATTTCCTGGACTCTATGAACCGAAATAAAATGAATAATAGGCCATTCGAAAGGTTATTGAATAACATTTCGAATGATAAGGTTGATTTTTTCAAATCACCAGTGTTTCTTTTTGAAATAAAGATTTTCTAAAATCGAAAAGGGTTGGCTCGAATATAGCACAAAATAATAAATAATGCACATCGAACAATTAAACTTATACTTTTTTCTACTACACGAAAGTGCATTCAGCTTTCACTATTACCAATGGAGTACAGGTTTTAGTTTGTCAGAAATCCAAGTGTGCCATTTATTGCCTATTATGAAAAAACGAAACTTCTTTTTCTTGACAATTAAGAATTTGAGGATGATCGATCATCAAAAATAAAAAAAAATAAAAAATGCTAACCGGTGTAGATTTGAATCATCCTAATGTTTAAAATGTTTAAGTTCTAGCTATAATGAAATCTCACTACATCCGACTGAATTATTAATATTTGAAATTAGTATCAATCAAATAAATAGAGGAAAGAACTCTAAAGCTTTGACTTTTTTTTGTAACTTTGTATAAGTTTAACCACATCCTTGTATACCAAAATGTATTTAATGTAACAGAATATCGAATGACACGTGGCACTTAAGCTTGACATCTTGCCCGTTCTTCCTTAGCTGAGTTAAAATGGAGGTCATTGAAAATGTCACGCTTGGTATCGGCACACGTTACAAAAAGGCCTTTTGCCAGCGCATGGAGCACGATCGAGATATCGTATCAGCTGTTATTTCGAGTGAATATTAGCGTAATGAGCCGATACCTGATGATAAGAGATTTTAACCTGTCGACCGCCACATTAGTCCCATCCAATAACGTCCCGACAAATCACCGCATGTTGTCAAATCGTTAGATCTGCGAATGCGGCTATCGGCGTTACACAGGTAATTAATTAATACAATCGCAGTTAGATAGCCCCGTTGACTTTTTCCGGATAAGTGTTCTAATTATTTATATACCTCTGTACGTATTTGTAGGGTGACACTGTATGCATATACGAAGTGCTCACATAACGCACGAAGTTACCATTTATTTTCTTCAAGCTGCTGCAATTAAATTAATTAAATGTCAGAGACCGACTTATATCGCCTCGTTTAATTAAATCTTTGTCTTTCTGAGTTTTGTCGTTCATGTCACTTCACGAACGCTGAGTGCGGTGTAAAAGTAATGACAGATTGTGTGCTCGTTTATCTAACAACTGGATAAATTTGATCTTAAATTTGTAAGACCCATCAATTAGGTAGATTTTTTAAAGATTATACGAAAATTCAACTTTTCATAAATGTATTTCCCCAAAATGGGAACTGTTTTGCTTTCATCTCATTAAATCTTCCAAGTTCTCGAATCCAAGATTCTCGATATGGACCACACACGATTAGGTAAGATTCTTCTCTTCTAATTTACTTCCTGCCTTACATTCAAATTTCATTTTAAAGAAGGAGTTTCAAATACAGTGCTTGAAAATCAAGAAACCTCATCAAACGACATTTACTGATCAATTTCCAACAAAAGTTGCCTCGTCGCAGGAGGTACCGGCATTTCTCTCTGAAGATATCAGCTACCGGCAAAGCCGTTGTAAAAGCACGTTTACACGTGCGTACGAGTGCGAGAGGGGAAAGCAAAAAAAAGGAAATACTCGAGCTGAGGTAAAAGCGATCCTTATGGCGAAAGAAAAGAGCAAGAGAGGAAGAGGCATGCAGGCAGGATCAGCAAAGTGGTACAGACACTACAAGTAGAGAAAGAACGAACGAAAAAAGCCCAAGAGGGGAAGGCAGGAACGACGCCGGTAGACACCATTCCAGCGATGCCAGGGCCGTGTCGTGGCAAGCCGGAGTGACACCACAATGCGGTGTAGCAATTTGTAGGCTCGCCCTTCGGTCCCCTCTTTCCCTGGTACCCTCACGCTTCTTCATGCACCTTCTCTGTCTCTCTTCCTTTATCTGCCACCTCCACCTCCTGTATTTATGAGCCAAGTTGTATCGGCTGGCCGCTAAAGGAGCCAGGAAGGACGGATGTTCGCAGGAAGGGACTGCGAAGGAGAATCGAGAAAAGAAGAAACGGAAGAGTCCAAGAAGAAGACGAAAGAAGATCGAGAAGGGGAAAGAAGATCCAGAGGAGGAAAGAAGATCCAGAAGAGCAAGGAAGATCAAAGAAGAGGGAGGACGAAGAAGGACTAACTAGGCGAGATCAGCGGCGCGATAGCTGTCTCTCGAGGAGGCGAAGAAGAAGAAGAGAAGACACATCTGCAGCGGCTGGGATTCATGCGTTTACGTTTGCGCGGAATAAGGGACCGGGTGAGAGATAAGGGGCCTGATGGACCCTCTTCCTTTCGCGTCACCCGCTCATAGGCTTTGCACGGGCGGCCGATCGACACTGATACGGGCCCCGGCACCGAGAGCAGGATTTGCGACTGGGTTTTGTGGAGACGAAACTCCTCTCTTGCTAGGCCCGCGCCTTCGCTTCATCGCGAGAGCAGATACTGCAGATGCGACGGACGACCGTGAGATTCTTCCATCCAATGAAATTACTCCAAGAGAATTTACTTCGGTGATACGGCCACGTAACGAATATGCACCCAAGACCGATACGTATTGTGACTAGTGACACGACTCGCTGGAAACTCGTCACGACGTCCAAGATCGTATAGACACTTGTTCAGAGGAGGCGGACGTCTTCTTCTTATCGAAAACCGATTTCCAGTAATTGTGTACCCAGAAATTTTATCCATGTTCGGTTGGAAAGTGGTTTTCATATGTGTAACGAACAACTTCACTGTCCCAGTGATTGGGAATTCAGCTGTATACTCTCTGAATTTCGTTCCAATGCACATTAAAATGACTTAACAAATATTTTGAAGTCAAAGAGCTAGATCCAGTAGAATAATTCTATTTTGTCCGATGAATATTCAGAGTATATTTAATCAGCTCATGGAATTATATTCATTGCCTTCGGTTCTCTGTCCCCAATCACATATCCAATGGTTGCAAAATATAAACTTAAGATTCTCGTTTAGACATATCTGAACAATTCAAATCAAATAAGATAAAAAAAAGCTTGCAGTATTTTTTTGTGAAACACTATATTCGAACCATTTTTCTAGAACAAAAAATGATCTGTTACTACAACAAACTTTAGTCAGGAAGGGAACTTTCACTAAAGGATCTGAAGTCACATGGAAAGGAGAGGATCTTTCGGTTGACGCTGAGTTCAGAAATTAAAAGTAAAGAGGGATACAAAATCATCAGTTCTTTTTCATAGTGGGAAGACGGAACAACTGCGAGAGCAACAACAACAGCACAAATGACACTGAGAACAACAATAACAGTGACAAGAAGAAAAGAAAGTCAGAAACTGCCGACGCGCCTCTGCCACTTGGTCCAGCCTCTAACCGATGGTGTGCAGAGATATTATTTACCGGGAACACGATTCAATAAAGCATTCTATAAAATCATCGGTTATTAATTTGACGGTCTCTCGCGCCGGGGGGTGATTGCTGCCTCGCCACAGGATATTCTTTATCTCCAGCATCGTTGTATACCGCGGAGATACCTGTTCGATTCTTGCTGACGTCCCTCATCATGAAAGTTTACTCCCCCCTCAAGCAAATTACCGAAGTATTGTTACAAATTCAACAAACTATTTCTTTTTTTCATCCAACAATTATATTGTTCTCTCTGGTATTTTATTTAGATGTTTCTGTCAAATGAATAGAAGATTTTTCTGAAATACCAATGTGAAGGCAGTTCTTGAGAAAATCAAATGAATGCCTGAACATCTCCATGCACCGAAATTTAGAGACTTATCAGTTTACATTAATAAACGTTGCTGAGTAAGAAGTTTACAAGATATTACGGGTTATTAAATTTTATTGCAGAGCACAGAATAAACATGCAGAAGTGCACGATGTATCGAGGTTGACTCGACTGACTTGTTCAACGAGTTCTTCGATAGCCGTCGCGAGAAAGTTAGACGATCGACATTACTTGCGGATTAGCATAATAGAATGCTTGCGGGTTAATAAATTTGAAATCTCACGACACCTAATCTCATTTGCATTTTGATTGCCGTTTTCAGATCACTGTTAGAACGAAAATTGGTCTAAATATGTTTTTATAAATTTCAGATGATACAATCAGAATAGCAGTTTTATTTTATCTTAATTTATATAATATTAAATTTCATTGTTATTTAATTCAACTATTTTTGTAAAAAATAAATAACTATTTAAACTCTATTTCTACGATTCGAATTTTTAATATTTTAACCGGGAGAAAGTTTGATTTAGTTATGAATGCATCATTTTTACTTGACAATATATATAGTTTTGCGCATAAAAAATTTATTAATTATTTTAAGATTAAACTAATTACTTATTATTTTTAGTATACAAGTAAGGTCCATTCGCTGACTGTTGTAAAAAGAGAAACTACTTTATTGAAATAAAATTTTTTTCGTGTAGAATATGTATTGGGACTGAAGGTCACGATTACCGGGACATTAACCTTACAATGTAGATAGATTGCAAAACAAATTTCAAAGTATGATGAACATACTATTGTTAGATATTTTCATTCAACACTCGTTTGAAAAGAATCGGTATATTTATACCTCAATAAGCACAACAAACACAATTTATTAATATTTTTCAAATAGACCATTAACTAGATTAATCAGAAAATATTTTTAATAAAAAAAATTAAAATAAATCGTGCTTTTATTACGCTTGCGGAGGGAAAGACAAACCGAATTTGTTCCAATTAGTGTATGTTTGAAGTTGAAAGAAAGACTGCCTAAAGCTGTTCCGAAAAATAAGGGGAGTCGGAAAAAGGGAATGTACTACGAAAATTCTGGGCGACTACCCAAGTTTATGCAAATTATTTCACTACTCATTCAGAATTTCGGGACGACGAGACAGTTCGTACAATAATTCATCTTACGAAGTAAAAAGCCAGTGCCATATTTGTGAATTCAGAAATGTTAAAGTAAAAATAACAATCACACACCGGCCCCGCATATATAACCTTTCATAGATACCTGTCAGATTAACCACGAATTAATACATGTTTAGAGTAAAAAATGTATTCCAATACGGAATACCACACCATTAATATCAGCATTCTAAAAATGTCGCGATTAGGTCAAACTTACACCAGTTCTTTGTAGCCTTCTGTCACTAAATCCAAATTTCAAAAGTCAGTTTTGGTTTTTGAGGTTATGCAGCGAAACCGGTTTGTAATTTTTGTTTGAATCTTGAAATACTTTACTAATTTTAAACATAAACGCACTTATGAATCGCACTCGATAATAGATGTTAGATTACGTGAATAGATTATTTTAATAGAAATCAATTATAGATATTGACGCATGTGGCATTGAGCGCGAAATGGTAAAATCAAAGCCGCAGACCGGCGATTAGTGTTAGCCGAATGATATTAGCCCCGTTTCCTGGAGATTAGAAACCACGTGGGCAGCGAATAGTCGAGCGAGCGAGATCCCCTACCCGGCGACAGCGCAGCAACACGTGTAAGCAACGTGTACGACACGAAAGGCGGGTTAGTGGACAATCACTGGACATTTGGAAAATATGAACAAAGCTTGGGGAAACCCTCAAAGGACTCACTTTTTAGTGGTTTCGGATTGCTCTGCTTGCGACGTGACATCCTCTGCGCTCAGCCATCACCAAAGCAGCGACGACATTCTCACCAGGGATCGGATTCACGTGTGGCGGCAGCAACAATCACAGCAACAACGTCAACATAAGCTCACAACACGAAACAGGACCATTAAGGGCTAAGAGACAAAAAACAAGCAGCGACAAGTAAACAAAATCACCACGAGGACACGGACACAACACGTTTTTGCAATATTAGTGAATAACAAAGCGATTATTAATAATTTCGCGTATTATGCCCGAACTACCGACTTCTGGGATTTCCAAAGATCACGGGAAGATTCGAAAGAAAGTCGTAGCCGGCTAACACGCACGATTACACAACACCTCGTTCCTCGGCCGCTGTCAGCGAGCAACTAAACAAGCTAAAAACCCCCCACTTTTCGCGAACGAGAGAATTCAGTCAAGTGGGATACGTAAAAGAAGGAGATGCTCCACCCACTGAAGAGCGGAGGGTACTGCGAGTACTCTGGAAGGATGCTTCCTTATCGGCAGAGTTGTAGGTGGCGACACGTGCATGGTCATCGATTTGAAAAACGGCGGGTAAATTCCAATAGATGGCATGACTGTTCCATTTTACAAATTAAATATTTTAATATAATTACTAATAAGGATCGACAAGTGTTTGCAGTAAGTTGGTTTCCAGAGACGCTTTTCTTTCTTTATTCCTGTTTTAAAAAAAAAAATTTTTTTCTTATTTAAGAATTTTAAGTTTAGAAATACAAAAGTGTTCAAGAAAATAATGTTTTTTTGTAATAAAACTACTAGGAATAAAGAAGAAGCCTTTAACCTTAATGAATTCTAATATTAACTTCAATAAAAATAATTCGAGTGTTAAACTATATTAAAATTACAATTTTGTAATTTCAAGCGTGAGTGTCGCCTTTAACCTTCTCAGTTTGTTAATTTAAAAATTCAGAATGATTTCAATTATTATAAAATTTTAATGGCGTTCTGCTTTTTTAAATCTTTAAAAACTGTAAATTCAAAAAAAATATCTTGTTGATTAGCTTCAAGCTTCAAACTTTAAAAATTATATTACTTAAAACTGGAATCATTAAAAATTAAATAACCTTGAATTGAAAGCATATATCGAAATCTTCAAAATAGTTTTGTTTCATTTGTAGAACTTTCAAAATGGTATATTTTGAAAATAATTTTACTTTATAGTTGAAAAACAAATGAAGACTGATTTTTAATTTAATAATTAATTTCAACCTGAAATGTCCTCAATTTCTCGCATAAAACGTTTGAAATTAAATCATTTTAAATTAAAAAATGTATAACTAGCATTTAAAACAGAAAATTATTCTATTTTACAACTTAAAAATGGACCATTTTTAAATTTAGAACGTTTTATATTGATTCTTTTAATTTTAATTACTAAAAAAGTAAAATATCGAATTGAAAGCCTTTCAAACCAAACGTTCACGACGTTCCAAACTTAAAAAGAAAAGTTTTAATTTTTTTTATTCATTAGTTTTATATTTAGAGCAATGCGAATTTGGTAGATTTCGCGATGTCACTGAAAATCTATATACTTCTTGAATTCCATCAAATCCTTTACTTCTATGAATTTCTACAAATCCTAGAATATTCTAAATTTCTGGAATTTTATAAATTCCATTAAATACTTGAATTTTCTAAATTACTGAATATCTCTGAATTCTTTAGATTCAGAATTCTCTATATTCCCTGAAATCCTTGAATATTCGGAATTCCCTGAATTCTCTGAATATCTTGTATTTGATGAATATTCTAAATTCCTTGTATTCACTGAATTCGTGAAAATTCTCTTAATTTCTTTAATATTATAAATTCCCGGAATTCCTTAAATATTCTACATTCCTGAAATTCTTTGAATTCTTTAAATCCTCTAAATTTCATCAAATCCAAAGGAAAGAAAAATCATTAAAAACGGAATATTTTTTAGGTAAATTATTTTTTAATTTTCCAAGAGCCTTTCCAGCTAATTCTGTGAAAAATAAAAATATTTTGCTGGAGAAATAGAACCGTGCGTCTCAAATTATTATTAAGTTTTTTAAGTTTAAACTATACACGCCATTATTAGTTAGAAATGTACTAAAATATACTAGAAAAGTTGATAAAATTAATATTCTTTTATCATTATAAGTATGATTTTACCAAGAGTACCAGTTTAAGATTAGCTATAACAATACGTTGAAATGAAAACTCAAAACATCATTTTTATCAGAAAAATGGGACATTTATTAATCCCAAATAAAAAAATCCCATTCCCAAAATTTAAAACAAGGTTAGATGAAGATTTGAAAATTATTACACGCAGAAAAAAGTTCTTTTTAAATTAAAAAAAAACTTTTTTTGACTAGGTTCTTTTGATTCAACATACAAATATTTACACATTAAAAAAAAATTTATTTGATTTTAATAAATTTCGTCGTGTAATTTTTTCTATTTAAAGAAATTATTTATTTAAATGTATTTCTTGATTCAAAACAAAATTATTTTGATTCAAAACAGTTACTAGAAACAATGAAATAAATAATTTCTTTAGAGTCAGTAATTTGAAATCAGCAAATTATTTCTTTGAATCAAAGAAAGATTTTTTAAATCGGCATTAAAAATCAATTTGATTATTTTACGTTATCGCATCTTTCGAAACACGTGTTGTCAAATTTTTGCGAAGACGGACGCCTCTTGGTAATAATTCAAATCCTGATCTCAGGTGCAAAATTTCGTCACAATTTATTTTTTTATCTTAAATTTCCGTGAAGAATTGCAAATTAGGAAAGAATAAAATTCATTTACACAAAAAATATTAAAATAAATTTTTTTTCTCAGGTGAACAAATAGATCATGCAAGTTTCTTGAAACTCGAGGTGTCGAACCCGATTATTCAAAAAATATTCCCATGCGAAGAAAAACGAAATTTTTTTGCTTTTTACTCTTATTTAATTAAAGTCATTATCGTTTCAAATTTAATATAATTATTTGATTATAATAATAATAATTATTATTATTATTTATAATTCATTATTGAATTCAAAGAAAATGTTTATTCATTTTAAACTAACCTGTTCTCTTTTTTCAACTAAAACGTTTATTTCATTCAAAGAAATGTATAGGTCAAATAAAAAATTATATTTATTTAATTTAAAGAAATTTTTCATTTGAAGCAATCAAATGTTGCGTTAATTCAAAGAAATATATGGTTTGTAGGAACGAAATATTTCTTTAATTTAAAGAAATTTTCCGTTTAAATTAACGTAATATTTCTTTAAATCGAATAAAAAAATTGAAAAAAAAATTTCTTAAATTTCTTTGATTGAAAGAAATTTTCTTTGATTCAACAAAACTTTTTTCTGGGTGTGTGTTTTTCAGTGCAGGCGAGGCTAAATTGGATAATTCAAAGTATTAAAAAAAATATCCTTTATATTTCAGAATATAAAAATGACAGAGGGGTGCGGAAGCACATTTTTTAACATTCATATTTTATACAAAAATTGTTGTTTTCAAAAATATTTTCGAACAGCATAAGAACTTTTTTTGGTTAAAATTAATTACAATAAATGTAAAGATAATAATAAGCGAGATGAACACGTAGGCCCACATTAAAAATGTTAATCTAATGATAAATATTTAGTTTACTCATTAACATACTTTAGATTTAAAATAATAACTAGATCTACTGTGAAATACTTCAAGCAGGCAAACTGAGATTTATTCTTGTTTTTATTTACAATGTAATTTTTAAAACTAGTAACTTTAAAGTTGTATAAAATTATTTTGAAATTAAAAGCTTACGGGAATATCTATTGCTTCCGAATTTGATGAGAGAATTTTTTAATTACTACTAATATTTCCGTTACTAAAATGCCATGCGTACAATTTATACTTTAAAAATACAATTGAACTTTCAGCTTCAACCACGGATGGCAGATAAAGGCAGTTTACTGAGTTTAAAACAATCGGTCGATAAAGAAAGTTTCTCTCCCTGATATTTGCCATGCGCCTACTTTATCTAAGTTTGAAATTAAATTACTTAAATATTTTCTAAAATTTAAATAAATTATTCTTATCTGAATTTTTTTAATTCTTAGCATCTTGCAAAACCTGAAAATTATAAACAAAAATTCGCAGGCTTAACTATTTTATATTTCGTAATTTTATAGCTAGTAATAATGAATTAAAACTGACCCGGTAATAAGCGTTAAATTCAGAAAAATTAAGAATTTGTATCCCTATAAATACGCGATTTTTCATCCGTCTAAAAATGATCAAACGGGAACAGAAGAGGTGCAAATCCTATTCCTCTCAATCGACATGGTAAAATTTAACGGAAGCATTTATTTAACCTATTTTTATTATTACTAATTTTTTTATAACTTATAAATTATAAAAAATATGAAAATTTATACTTATTTATATTTTAGGCATTTATTTAAACGTTTTAAAAAATGCATAACAGAAATCTATTTAAATGTGTGAATTAAAATAATTTTCACCCTAGAGAGGCAGACTTGAATTGATTAGAATTAAAATTTCGAAACTTAAATTCTACATGAAAACGAATTAGTTTCTGAGATATATATCCTATTTTTATAATGACATTTTAGACTTACTGAAAATTCGCGCATTCAAAAGAATACAAAAATCTTGACATTTACGCTGAAATCTGAAATTAATAATTTTTCTTTATTCGCCGCTTATTGCCACAAAATCGTTTTAATTTTAAAACATGAAAAAATTAAAGAAAAGTGTAGCTTATATGTCCACATGATTAAGTATTCTAGAGTGTAAATAAAAAGACGACAATTTCAATGATTTCACAAAAAAAAAATTTATTTTTTTTACAATCATTTGAAGAGTTCATGCAGTCTGGATCTCATTCATTATTTTGTACGGATTATTCATTTGTTAACATCTCAAAAATATTCTTATTTTTCACACAGCTACTTTTTGTAAAAAGATACTGACTTGAAAGGATTCAACCAATTTTAATACTGTCAGATTTCGAAATGTGCAACTTTTAAAAATATGTTATAATGTATACTGTAGTTAAGTTAAAGCTTAAAATGAAAAGTCACTGCGTTAAAAACATAAATATTTTCAAAATAGAACCAAAATGTGAGCACATTTTGAAAATTTTTGAGACCACTTTTTTCAAGATTCAACAATTATCTGTGCAATTATTTATAGTACTCAAAAATACAAATAATCTGTCCTAATGACTTTTTTTATAAAAACAAAATTACCAGAGTTATAGCTTTTTGAATGCCTTACAATATTATCATAACAACTTTTTGAATTTTCTTGAAAAAAACAAACTTCAAATTTTTACAATCAAAAAATAATGGAAAATTACAAATTAAATTTTGCGGTTAAACTGTGCAAAATAGGTGAAAAGGTGTATATTTGTTATGAATCACTTTTAGATAGGATGCGTAGTTTTTGTTTTAATCGTGAAAAACGTCGTTAAAAGTGCAAAAAAAATCTGCACGCTGCGTGGGCATAAAAATCTTTGTCTTTTAATTTCTTTTGCGTCTTGTGTGTGGGGTTTCAAAAAATTTACTTTGTTACGTTTTTAATGCTTCTTTTACGACTAAAAGAAAAAACGGAACTAAAAAAACATTATTCACGACAAATTAAGTTAATTTAAATTCTCATCAGAGAAGGTTTTAGATTTATGTAAAATTTGCCTCCCCCCACTTATTGTCAAATATCAGCGTTTTGAGACCCCCTGAATCCCCCTGATCCATATTAAGTCCCATCTAACACAACGTTGCTCTAGGTTGGTGTAACGTTTAAATCGTCAAAAAAATTGAAAATAAGCAAATACTGGTTTTGAAAACCGACAGAAGTTGCAATAAAATGTTTAATGGAAATTTTTTTTAAAAAGAATGCGCATTTTTTAAATGAGTCAATAAAACTACGTCTGTTTTAATATCAATGCATGTTATGAATTGTAATAATGTACATTTATGGAAATGATATACAATGTGAGGGACAAATTCGAGTGCGAAGCACGAGATACGTGATGAGAATGTGTTCGTTAAAGCCGAAGGAGCTTTAACAAAAGAGAATTCGCTATCATCAATCGACTGTGCTCGATGGTTTGACCTTTAGTTAAAAAAAATCTGTGGGAATATAGAGGGTGGAAACGCTGGGGCTTACCAAAAAGTATATGCAACCACGCTCGGAGCGTGAGGGACATACATTATCGAGCGCGAAGCGCGAGAAGCAACAGTCGCGCGCGCAGCGCGAGATGGGAATGTGCCCTCGAAGCGGGCGGATTTTTTGAAAACATTTTTAACCAAACTAAATTATCCTCTTCACTTGTTCTCATTTTAGGTGGTAATCTTCGAAAAAAATCATATATTTTTATTGTATTTTAATAATTTGTTCTCAGTGCGAAGCTGTTGTGTACCAAGAATGAAACTCTAGGAATATGTAGTTCATATTTACCATCTACTTCTACCTACACAATTTTAAGTCTCAGTATTTTCTTCATTTTCCATAAATCATTTGACAGAATAGAAGTTCTTACGTCGAATAAAATTAGAAAATCATTAATACCTATATACGTAGTTCGGAAAATATTGTATTTTTGAAACAATTCTGGGGTCGATGATGTAACTCTTTCTCTTTCACTTCCACTTCTGCCTTTTTAGTAATTGACGTCAGTTGCCTTATTTTAGATTTTAATTTTCATAATAACAAAGAAACAATCAAAGTGAATTTCGGAAGAGTGAAAGTGGAAATGAATGTGAAAAAGTTAGATCGTTGCCCCTTGTCAAAATTCTCAGATAATCTTCAAATGATTGTGAAAAATAAAAAAAAACTTTTGGGCAATCGGTGAAATATTATTCTGACCTCGATTTGGACACCCAAAACTTGACCTCTGCATGAATTGAAATTTAAATGGTCTACTCCTCTACAACCAAATATTTGTAAATAAGGGGCCGTACATAAATTATGTAATAGATTATAGGCCTTCTCTAATATTCCCCCCCCCCCCCGCAACAAACCGTAACAGAAACTTCTCCCCCCCCCCCCCCCCCTATTACTGTACGTAATTTCTTGCAAATACTTCAAATACTAGCATTTTAATCTCGTAAGACCATTAATATAGAATCTTTTACAAGCGGAATAAGAGAGTATAACACAAAAATGTCATAGTTTACATTTCCTTAAAAAAATATGATTTTTTATATATAAAAAAAAGAATTTTAATACTAAAAAGACGAATTTTCATTAAATAAAGATTTTTCATTAAAGAAAGAAATAAAAGTTTATCTATGTTTTTGAACCTTCAAGCCAAAAGACTATAATTTTCTCTAAAAAATTAAAATTAAAAAATGACTTTTTTGCAAATTAATTAATTTTCCACAAGACGGATGTACTTTTAGTTTAAAAAAAAATGAAATTTCAAATAAAGAAAATACTTTGCAACTAAGTAGTTAAATTTTCAACCCAAGACATAAGTCTTCAATCAAAAAAATCCATTTTTAACCAGTTCAGTTATTTTACTCACGTATAGTTGAATCTTCAACTAAAAAGGATTAAATATCAACAAAAGAGTTCAACTGTTAACCAATGAGATGAATTTTTAACTAAACATATAAATCCTAACAAAGTGATTCGATCAAATCTTTCAAACAAAATAGTTGAATATTCAAGCAGAGAAGAATAATGTTTAACTAAAAAGTTGCAATTTCATAAAAAAGAAATAAAATATCTACTAAAACAGATGGACTTTTGAATCAAAAAGAAAAATTTTCTAAAAAGTAGTTGAATTTTCTGTTAAAAAAATTTTAGTTGAATATTCACGATCAAAATATGAATTTTTAAATAAGAAATAAGTTTCCACGAATAAAATAGAATTCTTAATCCAAAACTATGAATTTTTCAATCAAAAGGAATATATTTTTAACAAAATAGTTGATTTCTCTACAAAATAGTTGAGACCGACTTTCTTTTTAAAGATGAACTTTCATCAAGAAAAGGCTTCAGTTCATTTTGCAACACCAAAATATAAATTCTTAACGTAAATTAATTTTCTATGAAATAGTTAGTTAAGTGAATTTTAAAATCAAAGAGATAAACTTTTAAAAAAGAGTTGAATTTATCAACCGAACGGTTGCATTTTTATTCAAGAAAGATGAAATTTCTTCTAAAAAAGATTAATTCAAAAAAATAGAGAAATTTTTATCCCAAGTAGTTTCCAGTTTACTTTCCAACACCAAAATAAGAATGGTAAACAAAAAGTAAATTTTCTGCTAAATAGTCGAATTTTTAACTAAAAAGTATGACTTTTTAACAAGATTGTTAAATTTTCAACCAAACAGTTGCGTTTTTGTCCAAGAAAAATGAAAATTCTGCTAAAACAGTTGAATTTTTTAAGCAAAAAGACGAATTGTTATGAAAACAGTTGAATTTACAATCAAAAAGTATGTTAACAGGAGAAATTTTTGCGCTTTTGCAAAAATTACATACATGAGTAAAGGAACCCCTACCGTAACAAACCATAACAAAATGTTTCGCCCCCCCCCCCCCCCGCACTTGAACATTTACATAATTTAAGTACGGTCCCTAAATTATAAATATTCTCAACAGAGTTTTATTTAATTTCATGATAGTTATCATATCAGTGAGTACATTCAGTTTTTATAAAAACGGTCCTATTAATATTTCCACACCACTTGCTTCACCATTATTTTAGTTTTTTTAAAACGATTATCATCAATTAATTATTATGTAAATTTAAAAACCAACAGAAAAACATAATTTATCTTTTTTGCGACAATTGCATATCCAATGGCGATAATTTTAACGCAAATTATCAGCATTAGATATCAAAGACGTGTACAGAAACGATTTTTTTTTTACATTCTCCGTTTACGCGCTTAGGTTCACGTACTCAGCATGTTATGCGTTACAAATTATACAATATACCCGCGAGCGGAAAATCATTCTTAAACATTCAGAACTATTTTCTGAAATAGACTTCTGTTTACTCTGTATACTCCTATTTATAAGGAAGACTAATTGAATTTTCATATTTCCTCATTGACATTACAATTTCGTCGATAAAAGTTAATAATGAAAGAACAACAGAACTCACTAATAAATATAT